>JBBPKK010000887.1:0-14609 GCA_038089215.1 Tylopilus vinaceipallidus
CAGTATATATATTAGATACTGGGATCTAAGTAACCCAGAGTGGTTACACCCTCCCATGGTATCAGATCAGTTTATCCCCCTTCCAGAGTTGTCCCAGATCACTGGACTCCATGGTTTGTGTAGGATTCCACCTGAGTAAGGAGGGTATATATGTCTGCCCCAAGGTTCAACCTTGCAACTTGCCCAGGCCCAGAATCAAGCCCTGCAAGCCATAAGCACTCAGTATGTGTAATGGCCAGACTGCCGCGTGCAGCTGCTAAGCCAAAAGGCAGATGATACTGAGTGCTTAGCACTCAGTACCACAGGCAGTATATATATTAGATACTGGGATCTAAGTAACCCAGAGTGGTTACAGTCATAAGGTGTTAGTATCACACAAGTCCAAGTATTGTAAGTACAGAGATAGTAAGAGGTCAAACTGGGGTTGATACCAGAGTTGGTACTGAATATGTCAGAGTTGGACTTGATGGATTTTGGGATATGACAACTAGGGAGCCAGCACTCCCTACACCATTCAAAGTATACTACATTGACATGCATGGAAAATCTAATGGATGTCCTCACAACATTTTCCATCAAACATCAGGTCTGCAAAACCTGCATTTGGGCATGTAAGGGATGGTTCTGTGGTTTAGCCAGTCGGGTGGAGTCGATCATGTGTGTTCGGTTGACTTTTGACGACTTGGTTAAGTCGGGGTTTCGGTTGTGACTTGAGTCGGCTCCAAGTCGGAGTCACAGCAACACTATGTTGTGGATACATACCCGACCTTGCCTGAGGTGTAAGCGTGTGGCAGCTCTCGGAGATCCAAGTGGAGATTGCTGACGTACGTGAGGGCCTAGGATGAGAAAAAGCTGCAAGACACTGACAACGACCGTTTGAGGATTCAGAGCAGAAAGGCATGGCGGAACCACAACAGCGGACGAGCCCACAGATGGAAGTGCTGGAAGTCCTCAGAAAACCAAGCTCTGTAGTGCGAAGTTCGTTCCTCGCTTCGCAGCAGACATCCACACACCACACTTGTCGTCCGTGCGTTCATGGTGACTGGTCAGCAAATCTTGATACTCCCGACAACTTCGACTTGTGCAATCGGTCATCAGCAAATTTCTCTTACCATCGTTTCATCCTTTCTTGTCTTCACTTACATTCACGGTCTGATACATCGGGTGTCGCAGGCTGGATAAATTCCTGCGACCAGTGCGGGCGCTATCAGTTCGAAGTTCCCATGAAGGATCAACGAGGAGTACAGTTTGCATAAATCCAGAGTTGCCCTCTTGATGAATCTTCAAACCAAAGCCTGAAGGAGATATTCGCTCATTAATTCCACCATGCATTTCATCAAGATTTTTTTCGCTCTCGCTGTTGCCGCCTCGATGTCGTCTACAGTACCACCTTTGGTGGGTTGCTCTGAACTAGAGGGGTGATCATTGATCATAATTTCTCCATAGGTATCTGCACATGGAGGATGCAGTGACTTTAACCGTGACTGTTATGCAGACAGTAAGGCCAACAGGTTGTTACTTCGAGTGATGTGCTAAAATGCGATGTGACCGCAGACTGTCAATACACTGCTTTAAACCCAGACTTCTCCACCGATGGAGAATGTACCGCAGGGCCCTATATTGGGTGTCTTTGTTCTACGTGCACCTCATTTAACAAGGGCAGTTGCTCGACTGGCGGCTGCGATCCAGAAATGCTCTGCGATATCTGGTTGTTTCGGTGCTGGGTTCATCATCACATCTGCACTGTCGGGATGTACAAGAATTGCCAGTGCTACTGAGGTCACAATCTCGGACTAATTTGATCATACGTCTCTGGAATGCAGCCGCAGTTTTGTGAGTCTAGGGTATAAATGCTGAGGAACGGTGACTGTTCGGAGTCTCATCAGATCCCCCTTCATCGTGTTGGCCATGTCCGGTAGAGCCCAACTGGAAGCACTCCTCCAGACGTCAGTCCGTCAAACTATTCCCAACGACAAGAAGGGCAGGAGCGAGGTCCTTACAATCGACAAATCACCCCATTTATTTCGTGAACAATATGATCACACTGAAGAAAGCTGTGAGTCTGCTCGAGGGTGCTTGCGAACGGTTGTGCGCGTCGTCAGCGCCACTTGAACACATTACACAATGTTACCAGCAGTTTTAACAGACTTTTGAGCAACCTTCATATGCTTCAAGCATGTACTTTCTTTTGAATGGGTGCATGTCGACGCCGTTGTTCGTGCAAAGGTCGCGGATGCACTCGAAGAGTATCGACAGATCTTCATGTAAACGCGTTTGTGAAGCTTGTCATTGCGGAGAAGGGGGGATTTTCTTGTATACGTTGTCTCCTTGTCACGAAGTGGTGCTTTGTAGAAGGTGAATCTTTTTTTTTCTCCCGACACACCAGTACTGATGTGGTGTGATTTCAGTCGAACACAAATATTTACCAATAATCAATTATCACTTGCCACCGTTTCGACTTCCAACACTGTACTCTGCCACTGACGTACAGTGAAGATCCCAAGGTGTGGCTATACTGTACGAGGCAATGGCAGAGTCGGAGAGTTTGGCAAGTTACCTCCTGGAAATGACATCTTTCGGTTGTACTCTTGAAAAACTGGGTCTCAATGGTAATTACTTTAGATCATTGACAAATAAAAGTCATTGCCCCTTGAAGGATCTCATGTCATGGGTGACGTATTCGCTGACTTTGTGGTATCAGGGCGCAAAGTGAAAGCTTGGTCGTTATTCATGGATGCATTTCATATGTTCGAGTAGAATTTTTAGTGCGCCATGCTTGGGTTCAATTCTGTTACAGGTTCCCTCTCCTTTTCGCATCGTAAGTGGGCAATCCCCTCACTTGTGACGTTGTTGTTTCAAATCAAGGTGGTTGAATTGTATCTACTCCACAGGAATTTCCGAGAAGCTAATGGCCATCTCCAGACAGGGCGGACCTGAGGGGGCATAAGCGTATGGACGGCTAGGAGATTCAGGTGGAGATTGCTGACGTACGTGAGGGTCTAAGGTGGTGAAAAGTTGCGAAACACTTACAACGACCGTTTGAGGATTCGGAGCGGAAAGGCATAGTGGAACCACAACAGCGGATGAGACAGCAGGTGAAGGCGCCGGAAGTTCTCGGAAAACCAAGCTCTGTAATGCGGAGTGCGTTCCTCGCTTTGCTGCAACATCTACACACCACACTTGTAATCGGTCTGATCATCATGACGGTGACTATCATTGCAGTTTTATGTTGCATGGTCAGCAAATCTCGATACTTCCGATAACTTCAACTTGTGCAATCAGTCATCGGCAAATTTCCCCTCCCAGAATTTCATCCTTTCTTATCTTCACAGTCTTACATATCGGGTGTCACAGGCTGGGTAAATTCCCGCGACCAGTGTGGGCGCTATCAGTTCGAAGTTCCCATCGGCCCCTGAGAGCTGTCCGGGGGGACTAGGACACTGATCCTGCTTGTGGCCTGTGCCACCATAATTCCGTGTCCCTTCTATTTTGTTGTTTTGACTTCCCTCGAATTCTGCTACCCGAAGAACGTTTTGAACCAGTAAGCGCAACACTTTTCTCCTATTAGTCGGACTTGGAATTCATCGTCAGGCGGTATGCTCCTGAAGCACGTAATTCATCCAAGGTCTCTTGCTCAAGTAAGCGCGCGGCAGATGAAAGGTGGGCAACGTAAGTTTGGTAGGTTCGAATGATATTGGAGGTGTATTCAGCATTCAACAATCTGACTCCAACAGCAGCTAGCTCTTCGTGGCTGGCTAGGGGCTTATCTAGGTGAGCTCGCAGATCACCTTTCTCTGTACATGAAAGGTTCTGGATTTTCGCGTGCAGGTCGGCCTGAACCAAAGTGGTCTTGGATACTCTACGAGTAAAGTACGACAAGATACGAACAATCGAAGTAAAACATTGTGTTAGCACGAAGCAAAGATCATCAATCAAAGCAGTTAGGTACGAAGTCGCCTGTCATTGTCGGGTTACAATGGTCTCGTCTGACAAAAGGATCAACCAGGAGTACAATTTATATAAATCTAGAGTTCTCTTCACCCTGGAACTTCAAACCAGAACCTGAACAAGATAACCGCTCACTAATTCCACCATGTATTTCATCAGGACTTTCATCGCTCTCGCTGTTGCTGCTTCGATGTCGTCTACAGTGCCACCTTTGGTAGGTTGCTCCGAACTAGAAGAGCGATCATTGATCATAGTTTCTCCATAGGCATTTGCAGATGACTGTAGTAACATTGCCATTGACTGCTACACGGAAAGTAAGGTCAACAGGTTGTTAGTACTTCGAGTGATGTGCTAAAATGCAATGCAACCCCAGGTTGTCAATACACTATTCTAGACCCAGACTCCCCCAGCTTTGGGGAATGCACCGCAGGGCCCTTTAATGGGTGTAATTGTTCTACGTGCATCTCATTTGGCAAGGGCAGTTGCTCGACTAGTGGTTGCGATCCGGAAAGGCTATGCAGTCTCTGGTGGGGTTGGTGTTGGTCCCACTATCACTCCTGCAGTGCTGGATTGTACAAAGATTGCGAGTGCTATTGAGGCCGCAGTCTCAGACGGATTTGATCATGCGCCCCTGAAACCCAGCAGTAGTTTGTCAAAGCAACTTTTTGTTATTCCTGATTGCCACCCGGAGGTGGATGTTGATTCATATTGATTCATTTGCGTGCAAGTTCAAGACGAACAAGTTTCAACTACTAGTGTGACACGAAACAAAGGAACCGTGTGCATGTCGAGGCTTGTAATGTAGCCCAGTGCAAAGCCTTATGGAGTGACCACATGTTGATTTTGTGTAGTCACCGTCATTGATGCTGTCCCGGAAACGCCTTGGCGTGCGCATCTTGCTTTATGTACTAGAGAGCTGTGTGAACATATCCGATGACCACCATTGCTCAGATTTGTGAATAAAACTTGAATCGTCGATGTGGGTGTCTGAATATATGTACTACAATATAGGAACTTTTTCTGCTACTTGGTACACGCTAACCGAGTTGGACCACGTTCTATATCCGAAAAGGGCGGCCCGGGGTTACCCAGTGACAGTGGACGTCAAACTGATTCGAACTGCCTTTGTCGACCGTCCCTGAAACTCGATCGCTCTAGGCCATTCCAATAGGCGACCTGGCATTCATAAAGGCTCCCGGCATTCCAACACCCCAAGAGCGTTCGCCATCACTGGTGACGCCACAACACGCCCAATGAGTGAACGACTCCTCTTACCCTGTCCTGTCGCGGTCGACTTACCTCTCGCGTCGTGTCGTAGGTGCCGGCGAAGTGCAGTTCCGGGCCCTCATCAACAACCAGATAGATCTTGTATCGGCTCGACCGCAAGATCCCATCAGGCTCTTCTTTGAGCGTCTTCGCGAAAATGTCATCACGCGGAACTTGATCCCCGCCCATATTACCCATCAACATTGCACGTTCTATCGGTTGAAGGAGCCAGTCTCAGTGGATATGGGGGACGACATCTCGACCCAGGAAGAAATAGACCAGTTTACGGAGCAAGCAAAGCAGGCATGCCTAGACAAGGATAATAGACTGCCCCTCGCCGGAGCGATGAGAGTTTCCCGCCTGCATAAAGTGTTGCAGCCCTACTATATCTACCTCGTCATCGATTTCCCCGACCGTGGGTATCTTGTCGGTGTTGCATGTCTCTTCTGGCTCATCACGCCCTTGTCTAGGGCTCTCGGAGTCGGCAAAGGCCATTAGCAGTATAGAGGATCAACACAGGGAGTTGTTCGAGTGTTTACAGATTACGGTCGGAAGGCTGGGAAGCTGGACAGGAAATGACGTGACGCAGAATTTGAATGGCGGCGTGTCGTACGAGGTCAACGACGATCCACCCGAATTCAGGGCAATACAAGATGCGTTGGACGCGAAGCGCAAGTACCTGGTGTGTATTTTGTGGACTTCAACAGTCTCCCGTGGCTGATGCAGAACTATCCTAGGCAAATAACATACCAAACCACGAGCTCGAATGTGCGCGGCGTTACGGGGCCGAGTTTGACCATATCTTCAGCAGGGTGTCCAATCCCGAAGACGGCACGGCGACAGGGCGAGAGTTTGTGGCGTTTTACAACGTCTTGCGGTGCTTTGACACGGACGTGGGGAAGATTACGGACGAGAGCAGTTCTTCCTCTCTCAAGTCGGGCAATTTCACTGTTTACTTCATTCAACCTCCATTCCTCTCTGAGCAGACTACATCTTCCCCCTTTGCCTTCCTCGCGTAAGTCCGACCTCGTGCGCGCACCCCATCTCACGCTGTCTTGCAGCGAGAAATCCTGGTCTTTCCCAATGTTTGTCACTACCCGGTCTGCACCAAATGCTTGGCGGAAATTCACACCTAGGAGCGACTGGATGGTCGCTTCCAAACAGCACAAGATTCCGTTCGTCATCTCCGAAGAGATATCTCACAAGCATCAGCAGGATCGCAATCGGATGCTCACCCAAGCGATCGCGCTCGCTCGCACAGGACAATATCTGATGAAGTCAGACTCCCGAAAACGATTTTTCATAGTGGTCATCTACGTTGATGCGGGCATGGTTGCGTCTCGGTATATTGTGATGCAGACCGGAGGTCCAAATGCCTCTAAAGCGGTCAGCGTGTACAACTATGACTAATATTATTGCTGAATACAGCGTGCAGGTCTCTATTCATCGAAAGGACTTTGTGCTCACCGACGCCAATGTACAGGTGGATTTCCTGCGTGAAATGTACAACCTGGCAGCGCAGATCATGGTACTCTCTCGTGAGTTGGATGAGGCGAAGGAGGGGAACCTCGCCGAGATCAAGGACGCGGCAGGAAAGGTTCTCTCGCTCAGTACGAAACACGTGAGCCCAAAGACGGGTGGCAGCACCATCATGGATTCGATCGCGGAAGGCGACGAAGAGGGCGAGGAGCCGCAAGACGAAGACGATCTCGGCGTGTTTGAGGCCGAGGACATCCAACAGGTGCTGCGCCAGATGAAGTATCGGATCGAGTTCATTCCATGGGGGGTGCGGATGTGTTGCTGCTTGGTCGGACTTGGGACTGACACGCGTTTCCGTAGCACCCGCAACTGGCGGTGATCGTGAACGAGGAGGGCGACAAGCACGGGTACCTCAAGTTCCTCACGCGACCGAGGGAGGTCCAGGTTTTAGAGTACCTGTCGCAAATCGCGTCGCCGTTGAACCACACCATCTCGAACGTTCGATTCTGGCCGGTTGAAGGAGGCACAGTCATATCGATGCCTGTCGCTGGGGGTTGGCTTACGTCGCTGAAGAAGCCCGACAGACAGCTGTGGTCGGTGGCGCAACAGCTGTTCGAGGCGGTCGGGTTCATGCACGAGCACCACGTGGCACACATGGACATCAAGCCGCAAAACGTCATCATTCCCCTCAAAGGGGGGCGTCTCTCGATCATCGACTTTAGTGTGTCCATCCGGGTGCGTGGGCCAAACGTGCGGTACAACGGGGTTGTCGGGACGGAAGGGTACATTGCGCCGGAGGTGCGGCAGGGCAACTACAAGCCGATGCTGGCTGATCTGTGGAGTTGCGGGAAGACGCTGGAGGAGCTGTGTTCGATCTGCGGACCCTCTGCGGAGCGCACGGAGTTGCTCGTCGTTGCCAATCAACTCATGAACCGTGATCCAGAGGGGCGGCCGAGGATGTCGACGGTGCTGGCGCGGATGGTGGCTGCACGGTCGGAAAGCAATGTGTCTTCGACGGATGGTATGTTGGCTGTCGGTTCCAGCTTGGTGCCATCTGTATCGGCCCTGTGCGCTTAGGAGAAGAATGTTACCCACCATGATTATTCTGTAGCACAGTCTCAACTTTGTATCAGTAGTACTATGCATTGCGTATTGAACCACGCGGTCATGTGACAGTGATCAAGCAAAGGGCATGCACTGTGAAACCACAGAACTGTCATACAATCAGGTCAGAGTCTATGTCACTGTTTCACACTTGCAAAGTTGGACAAGGCCCTATGAACAACTCAGGATTCACACCGTGAGTTGTTCGAGCATTTTATAGGTCACGGTCGAGAACCCGAACAGTTTGGATACAGTCGACTTTCTCATAATGTATATGGTGATACTGTATATTTCTCATACTGTATGGGTTTTGGATGTGTATTATACATTATGACCTCGAGCCCAGGGCCATTGCTGTTGTATATATCTCATAATGTATTGGGTTTGTGTGGCTCCCGTTGGTATACATTATGAGAAAGTCAACTGTACGAGATGGGACTTGAATAACAACACTTTTGATGACGTCACTGACCATTGCCCACTGAACCCCAAGGTGTGATTGAGGGCATCTTGAGTTTCAACATTCTTGTGAGCTGAAACCAAATTATTCTAGGTGGTCAGCATAGCAAGCTGTGGTTTGACCATATTTTGGCAATGTTTCCTACATGAAAGACAGTACAGTGAGTGATTACTGTCTTTTTCAGTGAGGTTGACCCCCGTGGGAAATTTACGTGAACAACACTGCTCCCACTTCCATCAACCATACTGCCTCAACACCTGCTTGGAATTCAACAACAACAGTTCCATTTGACTCAGATGAGCCTGCAGAACATTCTACCCATAGACCAGTCGCAAAAAAACAAGATTTTAAAATCACAAATTCCAGACCTCCCAGTATTTTTTTATCAGGTGCATTTCATGGTTATTTTCTATGATTCAGTACTTAAAATAATGCCTAGAGATGCCACATGGACAGCAAACCTCCCCTGATATCCAATGGACAATTGTGTGACTATTCAACATATTGGATTTTGAGCAGATCTCTATGTACACCAATATCTCTACAAGCACTGTCAAATGAATCATGTCTCACTTTTGCTGATATGTGTCATATCCATTCCTTCTGACCCCATCTGTCTCTCCTCTGAACCATCTCTGATGTCCTCTGATCTCATACCACACTAGATCCATTGGACACACCTTGGAGTCACCTCCGATACACAGCCTGCCTCAGACCACATTAGATAAGCTTCCCCTTCTGTTCCTCCATTCTATAGGGTCCTTAGTAACTAGGTTCCTCCAGACCTTTCTCCTCTCCATTCTAGTTCCACATGTTCTGTTATGATTCGTAATGTACCATATGGTCTCTTCATTCTATTCCACATGTTCTCCATTCTATTCTGTACCTCTGTACCTGACCCCAAGCATATATAAGTTGTACCTACTTCTGTACACTGTCCTCAGTACAAATATCAACTAAGTTTTCCTCTTCTCATCTGAACTCCTTTCCCTCTCTCTCTCTCTAAATACTAGGACATGGGATTGTACAGTGGTGCAACACATAAGTCCTGCGCCAACATCCTAACCCCTCTGTCCCATTACATCTGTTGGATCTCTGATCCACCTCTGTCCCCACCTCTGCTCTTTCACTCCCAAAGCCTCAGACCTCTGTTGGATTCACCCTTGGAAAACCAGGACTTGACAATATGGGACTATCCCACACTCTAGTGGTCTGCCAAATGAAAATCAACAGGAACATCAGGGCAAAAAGTGCCTCCAAGACATTAACATTCAGGTATGTGACCTATCGCTAATGTTTTGTGAACTAATTTATGCTATCCATTATAGTTTCTCCTGGAAACCATTCAAAAATCTCCGGATTTGTACTTGGATGAGCTCAAGGAAATGTTATTGGTCTCTTGTGGTGTTCAAGTTTCATGTTCTACTGTTTGGAGGGCATTTTGTCAAGTGGGATATACAATGAAAAAGGTTGAAGTGATTACCTGATAGTATTCTAAGTAATGGCTGATCTTTGCCCTTGTAGATCACCCATGTCACTGCAGAGAGGTCAGCAGAGAAATGGCTTGAATATTTTTCCCAGATAGGAATATATGAGGCAGAGCAATTGGTTTTTGTGGATGAGAGTTCAGTTGATTGCTGCACAATGTACCATGGTTGTGCATGGTTGATTTGAGGCATGCAAGCACAGTGTAAAGCATTTTTTGTGCATGGTCGACAGTAAGTATACACACAATGTTCATTGATTATTGCTGATTATTGAATAGCTTCTCAGTTCTTCCTGCCCTCTTGCTTTCAGATGGTATTCTCCATTGTGATGTGGTTGAAGGATTGTTTTGCACTGTGACATTTATGGACTTTATTAGGGAATTACTTGATGCAATGCAGCTGTTTCCAGCAAAAAACTCTGTTATTGTCATGGACAACTGCTGGATCCACAAACATCTTGAAATCTTGGAACTCATTGAGACAAGGTATGTTATTGTTCCTATTTCAATGATTGAAGCTAAATAGTATGTATAGGGGAATGTGATGTGAATTTCTACCACTGTACTTGCCTGACTTCAACCCCATTGAACTGGTGTTTTCAGCTATGAAGTACCACCTCCATCAAAATGGTGATTACACTTGAATGGCCATAATGCAATTACCAGATAATCAAATCTATGCAGTGCTCCTTAGTGTGCTGTACATGATCACTCCTGAAGATGTGTTTGGTTGGTATAGACATTGTGGCTACATATAGTACAGTATGCTGTTGTTTACCTGATATAATTCGATGTTCAGGACTTCACTAAGCCCATTGCATGTGTTGCCCATGCATTTGGACTTGACTGTTAAACTCGGGGATTAACAGCGGGTGTACAACTCTGGAACGCTGGAGTTGGTGGTCAGATGGGACTTGGCTTCACCTTATGTGGTGTGCCCTTGCTTTGACTCAGTCCCAGATTTGCGAATGGAGGGTCAGAGGCCAGAGGTGGAAGTCATGCAATGACAACCTGGAGGAAGAGTGAGAATGTCAAGTTAAATCAATATTCAAACTGAGGAATACAGGGCGTATTCTACAAGGTTTATATATGGGAGGGAATGTATTAGTAAGTCTGGATGTCAAATGTCAAATGTCAGGATGTCAAGTATTGGAGTGACATGTACCTGTATCACATCGGAGTGAAACATGTTGGAGGTGTCTAAACTAAATTAGAATGTGATGGCTCCTTGGAGTCCCTTGGAGTGGGTGAAACATGTAAGAGGAGCATAATGTCATATCCCGAAAACCACGAAGTGCAACTCCGCCATATCCAGTACCAACTCCGGTACCAACCCCGGTTTGATTTCTATTATCTCTGTACTTATGACACTCGGACTTGTAGTTTAGTAATACCCTATGACCACCTCTCTTACGTCCCCATTTCGTTACTCATCCTTTACGTTCCATTCTTCGCTTAGATACCTCCGAGACCAGTGCTCGCCTAGGAGCACAGCTCCGAGGCAATGCCCGGCACATGTTTACCTCCGACCCTCCGGTATGTTCTGTCATCCGACATCTGGACTTAGTAATACAATTCCCTCCATATATAAACTCCATAGAATACGCCATGTATTTCTTCAGTTTGAATATCAACAAAACTAGACGTTCTCCCACCTCGCCTTTGGTTGTCGTTGCACGACTACCAACTCTGACCTCTGACCTCTCTGCAAATCCGGGACCGAGTCAAAGCAAGGGCGCACCACATACGGTGAAGCCAAGTCCCGTCCAACCCCCTCAACTCCAGACCTTCGGAGTTACCCCGAGTCCGTTGCCCGAGTTTAACACATAAGGGGTAAGACATCAAGAAGAGTCATAGGGTGTTAGTAATCTAATTTTAAAAGTCCAAGTGTTGTAGGTATGGAGATGAAAGAGATCAAACCAGGGTTGGTACTGGAGTTGATACCAGATATATCAGAGTTGGGCTTGGTGGATTTCAGGATATGACATTGACGGTGATTACATATTGTGGTTACTGAAGTGTCATACAACACAAGGCAGCTGAGCTGCATGCCATAGTCAGTACTCGAAGCTGCAACACCTTGCCTTCACAACAGTGGTTGAGCCTGGTCTTATGTCTCCCTGAAAGTGCAAGAGAGCTAGCTCCAATGCATCTGTCACAGGCATGTTTTTGAATCACCTTGGTGTACTAACTTTGAACAATCCACTATTTAGGTACTACAAAGAGGCAAGGTGCTTGTTCACACTGCCATCCACTCAAGGTCCGGTGTGACTTCACTGCTGGCAACACTGCATGCAATCAATGTATCAGCAATGGCCATCCTGGTGACTGCAAAGCCCAGGAAAGTTGTACTCATGGCTGAACATGTGGAAATAGTACTGCCTTGGTGACTACAAAGTCCCAAGTAGGTTCATCAACAGGCCAGCGTGAGTGTTCAATGCCATCCATGACAGGTATGTGCCTAATATATCCATCAATTGGAATTCTCAGATGACCTTTCTAACCAATCTAGTATCCGCAATGGAGCAGCCAATTCAGAAGGCTGGAATCGCATTTGATCTGATCCCTGAAGCTGATGAAATGGAATTCTATAGTCCCAACATTCCATATGGCTATGAACCTTCTGACAACTACAATCCTCCTGAAACTCTGTCCACTGCTGAGTTGCACTCGATGGAAGCTGCAGCTGAGATTCTCAGTGCCTTTCAAGATCCTGGCAACAATCCCTCTGAGCCTGGTGATGAAGGTGAACAGAGCGAGGTGTTTGATATGGATGTTTCAGATGACTCTAGTGCTCCAGATTCAGAGACTGATGCAGGCAAGCCAGTCCATAAGCAATGTTCAAATCCTCTGGCAAAGGCACACCATCCTCATGCTCCTAAAAAGCTGAAAAAGAAGTCCAGTGTCAAGCCAGCCATTGACAAGAGCATGCACTGCAGCTCTGGCTTCTCCAAGCCAGACACATTTGCTGATGGTTCTTGTAAGTCATATCTTACATTCTATATTGTGCTAATTCTCTTTCTAGCATTCAAAATCCAGTGTGCTGTTCACAAGAACAGTATGGACACAACTTCACCACTTGTCCCATTTGAGATCAACTCGTCAATTACACTTTTTGAGCTATGTGACAAGATTGGGAGTATTCTAGAGCTGTACCTGACATCGGTCAAGTTACAATACCGATTGGACAGTGATAAGGTGAAACAAGGATCAATCTCAATCCAGTCTACTGATGAGCTCAACATGTTCAAGGCAAGAATGAAAACACTTATTGTGCCTCGTCTTGCAAACAGAAAGCCATCAAATTGCATCGTAAAGCCTCCACTTGTGTACTTTGAAGACTCAGGTACAGCCAACAATGTTCAAGATGGAGGATCAGGAAGATCTGCTGCTAACAATAGAAGTGTATGATTCTTACTATTTATATATATGTTCAATGTCGCCTCATACTTTTTCAGGGCACAAAGGCTGAGGAGTCTTTAGGAACATCCAAACAAAACAGTACACAAGGACTAGGTATAGCTATTTGCAATGCTGGTAAGGCTGATTGCATCAAAACTATCAGCCAGCTTCAGAAACAATGGATGTGTGATGTGCACTCAGAAGGAACTAATAGCCCAGTGTATTGTTATGCACTGGCTGGGGGTGACATTTGTTACCCTTTGTGCCACAACAACATTAGGTTCTGGGTGACATGCATTGTAAGATTCACATTTGCTATCATAGTGTACAGTGGCCTCAAAAACCCTTTCCATGTTGACCTTGATGGTAGTGTGGGAATTTCGCTTAGCTTTGGTGAGGACATAAATAGTATATACTCTTAGCTACATTATTCCCCCATATGTCATGTGATTCTATTCACAGGCCATGAAGATATGGTCAATCCTAATCAGCAATGTCATGGAAAGGGTTTTTGAGCTTTTTAACTGATGACTGGGATCTCATTCAAATCATTGAATAGTAGCCACTATTTTCTAGTACAAACAAAGATATACATATAATTAGTATGTCTGAGTGTAAAACAGTTCCCACACTTCTTGATTTGGAACCACCATCATGATTAGATCTCTCTGCCTTACTCAACAAAGCACTATTTTTTCTTTGCTTGATGCTGGCCATTCTGGAGAAGCCATTGCCAAGCAAACTGGTATTAGCTCTTCTACTATATCCAAACTTTGCTTCAAACAACATTCTGGCCTTTCTAATGCCATTGGGAGTCATCCTACTAAGCTTTCTTCTACCAATATTTGTTATGCTCAACATCTTATTACCTCTGGCAAGGTTGAAAATGCTGTTCAAGTCACCAAATTTCTCACCAATATCATCAACCAACCTCTCTCTGCCAATACAGTCCATTCCCACTTGAAGAAATCTGGTATAAAAGCTGTGGTCAAGTCCAAACATCCCCTTCTCTCTGCTAGATATCATAGGGCTTATTTGGATTTTGTCTACACCTGCAAGGATTGGACTATGGAGGACTGGAAGAAGGTGATATGGTTTGATGAGACTAAGATCAATTGCCTAGGATCAAATGGACATAAATGGGCTTGGAAAAGGGCAGGTAAGAGGCTGAGTGATAGGTTGGTAAATGGAACCTTCAAATTTGAAGGAGGTTTTTTGATGATGTAAAGCTGTATGACTTGGGAAGGGGTTTGTTTTGCTACCAAGATTAATGGTAGGATGGATAGGAACCTCTATCTTCCAATTTTGAAAAATAACAGCATTTTCAGCCTTGCCAGAGGTAATAAGATGTTGAGCATAACAAATATTGGTAGAAGAAAGCTTAGTAGGATGACCCCCAATGGCATTAGAAAGGCCAGAATGTTGTTTGAAGCAAAGTTTGGATATAGTAGAAGAGCTAATACC
>JBBPKK010000888.1:0-14580 GCA_038089215.1 Tylopilus vinaceipallidus
TTCTCTGTGTTGTCGGCCTTCATCCTGCAAGCGGAAAAGGCACATTGCTGCCGAGGTCTCGGTGGACTCGGAGGTTTTCGAGGGGTTTTTCAACTCGGGCATCGCTCGCCAGGTGCCATCGTCCTTCAAAGCTGGCGGGGTCAAGACTTTGGCGCACGTCAATGCTGCAAAACCTTCGCTTAAGAATCCCCGGGTCGTTATGGCGGACTACTGTATTATTGTGACGCCGACTGGGAGCTGGAGGCAGACGCCATCAGATTCGAATGCTTATCCTCCTGCGGTCGAGCTGCCATCCCTCGTCGAGAAGTCCCCACTGTCGTCTTCAGATTTTCCATCGCAGAACTGGACCCTTGTCGTCGGTGTGGATGTCAAGCAAATCAAGACATCGACGACGGTCTGGCGATGAGACGATTTGCAGCATGGCCGACTCGGCAAAGTCAAGTCCTGGGGATCGGTCTGTGCCCACCGGCCTCGTTTCCGCGTCGCAACGAACTGGCTCCAGAACCGCTGCCTTCGTCACGATGGTTAACGCCATGTCACGTGTTCGAACGGCGTTCGGTTCGCCAGTCATCCTCCTCTCATCGAATGCTACTATCGAAGGCGCCCCAGTCTTTTCGTCACCTGCGTTTACGTCTCTACTCGAAATTGATGCCTTTGGACAACAGGCAACTCGATATCACGAATTCGGGAGGTGTTCAGTTCCCGGGCCTCCTTACCATCGGGGAACTCTACCATCGACAGGACCCTGCCTACCCGTCGCCTTCGGCACTTGTGTCGCAAACTGGTTCCGGAACCGTGGCCTTCATGACGATGGGCAGAACTGTGACGCGAATTCGAGAGGTGCCGAGTTTCCCGACCATTTTATCTTTGAGAAACGCTGCTGTTCATGACACCGCGGGACTTTTGTCACCTCCGGCACTTGTATCTCGACCTGGTTCAGCAACGGCTACCCTCATCATGAGGGGTAGTACGGTGTCACACAGCCGAGCGGTGGCCCTTGCAAATTACTAAGAGGAACGCTCCTGTCTACAGCACCCCGGCCTTTTCGTTGTCTATGACACTTGCGCCACAGATTGGTTCCGGAACTGCTGCCTTCAACACGATGTCTTGGATTTGGCGGGTGCCCGGTCCCCCGGTTACTTTACCCTCCAGGATTGTTACCGCCGACAGCGCCCCGGGCTTGTCACGGGTTCGGGAGACGTTCGGTTTCCTGGTCATCTTGTCCTTGAGGAACGCCACTGTTGTTCACACTCCACCCCCTTCGTTGTCTCTGTCACATGTGTCACGAGACCATGATACCATCTAGAGATTGGAATGAAAGCAAGGAAAGTTGTTCCCAATGATGCCGACGTTCACCAATTCAATTACAAACAGTGGATGTGAGACAAGTACATGATAACATTGGAGTCCTTTACATAAAGTCAATAAATTCAAATATGAACACCAACATCAACGCCTCCTGCAAATCAAGTCAGTTCGCCAGTTCTGTACCAATTTTGCGATATTTCACACCACCAATGTTCACCCCGACATCAACTCCACCTCCTGTACAGTACCAGCATTAATACTTTTGCCACGGAGTAATTTGGCATCATCATACCTAGCCGCTTGATAATGTTGCTGTCACTCGGGATCACAGCAGCGGTAACAAGACCGAGGTATAAGATGAGCGTGATGATCGAGGATGAGATATGCATGGCGATCGGGTACAAAATCGATTGGTAGGTGCAGGATAGAGATTCCACTGAGAGGCTTTGGTGGGGGAGGCTGGGGATCCTGCCCTTCAAGAGGTCTGCGTTTTTATGCATCTTGGGACCTGGTGGGGGGGACGAATTATACTATTTACAGGACTATGTTAAACTACGTCGTTCAAATCTATCTGCAATTACATTGCGCTGTGATGGCGGCAGTGAGTGCTGCGTAGCCTAGTGGCGAGCCACGCGTAGTAAGTTTGACCTGTTTGACCTGCTGGTGGCCCGGTCAAATCCATCTATTTGCACTGTGACTGATCTGCAAACGAACCTTGACAGCTACATGCCCGGACCCATGATGTGGGAGAGGCAAGTTGGTATCTGAAATGAAAATTATATTGTGAAACACAGTTCGATATGGTTGCAAATTTTCGTGCTCAGCTGAATTGCCCGCAGCCGCTAGTACATCTGGCGAGAAACTGGGAACAGAAGTGTTGTCGTTTCTTTCTATGGTTAACCATCAGGTGATTCCCATATTTGAGCATTATCATCCAGCCAATCAGAGCTTAAGAATTGTGATTATGACTCTATTTATTATCGAGGCATTACATACTAAGTTAGTTCCTTCACATCTGATTTATTATTAACAGGAAGCGACCGCGAGCCGAAAGACAAGCCGAGAAGGCTCTCGATACTTGTAGGGGTTGCTGACGTCCTTGTCTGGTTTCAAGAACTGAGCCTCCCGCTTATACTGCACCTCGTCCAACCCATTTCGATCGCAATCGTTCACTGCTCTCCAGGATTGTTACTGCTGACAGCACCTTGGGCTTGTCACAGGTTTGGGAGACGTTCGGTTCCCCGATTATCTTGCCCTTGAGGAACGCCACTGTTATTCACACTCCACCATCTTTGTTGTCTCTGCCATATGTGTCACAAACCGGCTCTGGGACATTTGCGTTTATGATAGTAGCTAACACTATGTCATGAATTTGAGAAGTGATCAGTTCCTTGCTCATCTTACCCCGGAGGAGCACTACTGTTCATGGCTCTCCAGCCTTTCCGTCGCCACCTCTGATCACGGTTTGGTAATTCTTACCACTACAGCTTCAAGTCAAACCAACCAACTGTACTTTGTCCCACTGCTCTCGCAGACAATTCCCCCGTGTCCTGTAGATCTGAGATACTCTATGGTATGTCCCATTTATTAGTCCATGCTCACCCTTGGACATTTCAAAGATAACTTTGTCTTCAAAGACTGTACCTTTGTTCCATTTGACAAATATTGGAATGGTGATCCTTAACTCCAATCTACTTTCAATGACCCACATTCGAAAATTGCATCCCTGAAATGATACCAACCACCGAAGCCGGCCGCTATTCTTCCTGACGACTTCTCTTGATTCTTTGGGACTTCGAGCTTCGCATTTTCTGAACATGCCAGACACCAGCCAAGCACCGAATATCTTTACTCTGACGACCTTGTTGGCCTTCGCATACACCTGTAGCCAGCAGCATGAACATCCACTTCGTTACCATTTCTACATTGATGAACCCTCGGCCCACACATATCTTTTCTTTAGTACACTCACTTTACGGCGCAGAGTGAGGTCGCGAGCGATGGTGGCGATGTGACGTTCTCGCTTGGGTTTGGTTTGACCGATCTTGCCATCCCTCATCTGCTTCTGCAAGTGCGCCGCCTGCAGTGACGGGGTTCGGCACAGACGATGCGATCATGAGGACGACTCCTCGGGGCACATGTCTACGCTAGCTGAATGTTGGTGGCAAGGTTACCTTAGACAAGGTCGATCTCGATGCTCAAAAACGTGGACAAGGTGGATGGGGTCCGATAATGCTGGAGCAAGGATTGACCCTCTGGAGATTTGATGGAGATGATTTTACGGTCGAGCAGGTTTCGGGTAAGGCGGAGATATGGACTCGGATGACGGTGGGCCGGAGAGGTCAGCAGTGCATTCATTGTGGGCCGTGGTTGGGATGTGTGATAAGGGGACTGGGTGGGACGGACTTGGGGTTCATGTTTGTCGTGGTCGAGCTCAAGACAGTCATGGGAATTGCTTAATGGACCCATTGGTTCACTCTCAACGCCTAACTGAGTTCGGCGGGATTACCCCAATATCGTGAGTTCCAACATGTGCTTTGTCTCCCTTCGGCATCTCAAGTCAGTGTGGAAGGCCTGTGCCAACTCCCAGATTCGCTTTAGACAATTGGCACTGCCGGTGGCTTGATATTCCCTGTGAGATCCATTCCCCTCACCGTCGGGAATGCCAGCAACGTCGTCACAGAAGGCTTTACCCAGATCGGCTCTCCAGTTTGGAACAACCTTGTCCATTAACTGCTCAACGTCACGCATCAGAATATCAACATCTCGATGACATCGTACTCGACGATCCCGCATCTAATTCCGTGCATCGTCAGGTTAGCTTTGTCACCCAAGGAATGGGTCGTGTCCGTATTGTGCCATTTGAAACGACGGATGGAATATTTATCGATCCTCCTATGTGATAATTGAGGATACTAATGACGACAATTGTATCTGTAAGCCATTCCACTTGCTTATGTCGAGTGATTCACTTACCCATCCTTTCTGCACGTCCCACAGCATCCAAGCCGAATGTCGCCAACATCCTTGTGCACAACATGATTCGCTTCGAAGGGATGGCATATTCGTTGGCACTCTGGGACAGGTATGTCCTTACCCCATGTAGCGTCAGTACTGCGATGCAGGGGATCTACCGAATATGTAGTTTGACAAACACCAATGTTATTGGGACCCTGGATTATCCGATCCTCATCAAAAGGGTGTGCCTTTCCACTTGACTTGTTATTTCCATTTGACCTTATTTTTCAGTGTTGCAAGACCCCGGTCCAATATCCCTCCTAAGGCGATGTCTGTGACTGCCTACTTCCTCTCCTCTCATACCCCCCTCCCCCCTAGAACCATTAGACACTGACATCTGGGGCATGCCGGGCGTGCAGGGTACCATGATTGTCAATCTCAACTACAGCGCCATGCATGAACACGCAAACAACACAAATCGACTTGACGAGTCCAGTTGGCAAGGCCAGTTGGCAAGGCGACATACTGTCACTCGCACACCATGTTGCCACAGCTCAACTCCAAGTATCAGTCGACACTGTGGTGGACGAGGAATTGAACAAGTGAGAAAGCATGGGGAACAATAGGTATTCACAAGGATTAGCAAGGCCATCAGTACTACTATGACTCCGAGTGCCTTCGTTCATGACCAGAGTTTGAGAACCAGAGCAAAGACCATTGATCATAATACCATCCAGAGATTGGAATGAAAAGGAAAGTCCTTCTCAATAATGCCAATGTTCACCGATTCCATTACAAGCGGTAAATGTGAGACGAGTACATGACAGGCTTGGAGTCCTTTCAAGTCAATAAACTCAAACATCAGCGTCAACATCAATGCCTGTTGCAAATCAAGTCAGTTCGCCAGCTCCGTACCGATTTTGTGATACCCCGCACCATCAAGGTCCAGTTTGAGATCAACGAGAGCTTTCGTACAATACTAGCATTAATACTTTTACTATAGAGTAATTTGGCACCATCATACCTGTGCTGCGCCGGTTCATAATATTGCTGTCACTCGGGATCACAGCAGCGGTAACGAGACCGAGGTATAAGATGAATGTGATGATCGAGGACGAGATACGCATGGTGGTTGGGTACAGAATCGCTTGGTAGGTGCAGGACAGAGATTCCGCTGAGAGGCCTTGGCGGGGGAGACTCGGGGGAATCCTGCCCTTCAAGAGGTCTGTGTTTTTATGCGGTGGGGGGAACGAACTATGCTATTTACGGGACTATGTTTACGTCGTTCAAATCTATCTGCGATTACATCGCGCTCTGATGGCGGCAGTGAGTGCTGCGTAGCCTAGTGGCGAGCCACGCGTAGGTCGGTAGCCCGGTCGAACCCATCTATTTGCACTGTGACTGATCTGCAAACGAACCTCGACAGCTACACGCCTGGACCCACGATGCGGGAGAGGCAAGTTAGCATCTGAAATGAAAATTATATTGTGAAACACTGTTCAGTATGGTTGCAAATTTTCGTGCTCGGCTGGATTGCCCGCAGCCTAGTACATCTGGCGAAAGACTGCTAGAGAACAGAAGCGTTGTCGTTTCTTTTTATGGTTAACCATCAGGTAATTCCCATATGTGTGCGTTCTCCAGCCAGTCGGAGCTTTAAGAATAGTGGTCATGACTCTATTTATTGTCAAGGCATTACATACCTACCTCCTTTGCATCCGATTTATCATTAACAGGAAGCGACCGCGAGCCGAAAGACAAGCCAAGAAGGCTCTCGATACTTGGAGGGGTCGCTGACGTCTTTGTCTAGTTTCGAGAACTGAGCATCCTGCTCACACTCATCCACCCATTTCGATTGCAATCGCTCACCGTCGCCCCCCCCTTTTTCAAGCACGACAACACCCCTGCGTCATGTTTACATGGGAGTGTACCCAGCTTGTCCATCCGGTGGCCCGGCCCTCCCCATCGTCCTTTCCTCAGACCTGTTCACATATACATGTGAGTGCCATTCTCGCTACCCGTGCTCACCTCATGTTCTCCCGGTGCTTTGGCCATTCTGACCCCCTGATCATGCTCGCTCTGGACCTAACATTCGTACGGAGACATGCATACGGGTGCGGTGACAGACGCATATTCGGGTGGATATACCGAGTGTGATTCTTGTTCGGCTTCACTCAACCCCCCCACACACACTCTTGCCATCTGTGCATACACGCGAATTTGAGCGCACCGTCACTCACGTTCATGTTCGCACGCCGAAGCTGATCCAAGTTCATACCTGTATGCATGGAATTTGATTCCGCGTCGCTCGACCAGTGAGGGAGCCATGATGCATAACAGATGGACAACTTCACCTCTGTCATGAGTGAGGAAACGAGCGCAATCACGTCGAGCCGATGTCTTTCGGACTCATTTATTCTGCGTGGACAGATATCAATGTCGCCGATCAGTTTCACATAGTCCTCTGCTCTACGCCATGTAACGAAGTTCCCGAGTCTCTACTTTATTGTTCGTGTGAAAGATCAGTCTGATCCGATGCCGATGATAAATAAATCATCTACAAGCTAGTCGCGAATACATTCCCTGACACTTTCGCCTACCACGTCCACCAATGAAGCAGGGATTTCGTGGCAGCACATATGCCACCCCGCGCATGCATGGTTGTGCATGGCCGTTTCCCCTCCTGTGCCCGCATGAGACTGTCACCGCCTTCCTTTACGATATCAGCCATGCGCGGAGATGTAGCATGCTGCCTGTGGCATTTATCAACCTTCTCGTCAGGATGTGCCACTACTACGGACGTGGCTATCAACCAAATATGTGTCAGGAGAGGAAAAACGCACTCAAACACTTCTCCAGCGGAGGTAGTGACAAAATGTGGTCTTTCTTCTCCTGATCACCATGCCGTTGGGATTTCACAAGCTGTGTGCGGAGACGCTCGACGATCTGCTCGTGATGTCCGATATGATGGTCTGATTGGTACAATCATCAATAATATGCAGGTCTAAGTAGTCTGGACGTACACGAGCTCGAGGCTTCGCTGCTTATGAAAACGCCAGGAAGGAGGGACCGGATGGTCTCGTTGAGCCTGTCATCTCCCCGGTCGACTGTGCGGAAAGAGTCACAGCGTTGTCGGATAATGCGCTCGAGGTCTGCCAATGTGTGAATGTCAGAAGACCACAGCGGAGCATGCCCGTCGACGCACTCAAACGCGCGTCCTGCGCACAAACGGAAACAGCCTCCTTGGCCTTCATGTGGCGAATTTCGCGCATCTGCGCCTGTCGACAGGGTGGTTGCGATCAAAAGCACCGTTCTGTCCGTGCAGGCACACTCACGTTCTCATAGTAGTACAAGGGAAGGATATCGCGAAGAGTGCAGAGGGTGATCCAATTTTCCCCACCTACTGCGAGATCGCCGTTTGTCGAGATAGCCATGGACCAGATGTTATGGGCATAGCCGATGACGGGACCGATCTGTCGATATGTTGTGGTGTCCCAGAATGAGACGGACGAGTCAGCGGCCGCAGCGATAAAAGTGCCATTGCTTGCGAGGGAAATGCACCAGGGCTTGTTCCAGCTGTGGATATACCATTCCGCAAGCATCGTTCCAGCAAGCACGTCGAGATGGTAGATGGCGCCGTCATGGGACAAGACATAAAGCTGCCTGCTGTCGTTGGCCCAAGCGAGCGTTTGGTTCAACCATTCAGAGTGAACCTGGATGGGAACGGCAAGGAAGAGGCAGCCAAAGCGGGTCTCGTAAACCTGTATGGTTCCATTGGACCACATGGCGATAGCAATGAGCCGTCCGTCAGGGGAGAACTTGACCGCAGCCACCTCCACTGCTCCCGCATTGTCCGACTCAGAGTCATCACGGTGCTCGGACCGACCAAACAAGGTCTTCAGGCCAGCCGACTGGTAGAGTGTTGCCCCTACCGCGATGCTCGTCCCCTTTGGAGACCAGTCAACCGCGTTCACTGCCACCTCGTCTTGCGACTTGAACTCGGTCACCTTGTCGTGGCTCTCCGCATTCCACACCGTCACCTTCCCATTCCTCGTTCCACACACGAGCGACTTGCCATTTCCTGACACTGCAATGCCATGGATGTGACCTCCCGCATCCATCGGTGGACCCACCAAACTGCCGTCTTCCGTCCGCCAGCGCCAAATTATCCCTTGCGAGCCACCAGCCACGAGATACTCCCCATTGGGGAGAAATGCGACCGACCAGATACTGCTTTGACTCTCTATTTCGATGAGTTTTGTTTCCGCCCTACAGGGAGAGCCGTCTTCGCTCCGTGGTTGAGCAGACGCAGGGAGAACACTTTTGGCCGTCTTGATTTCGGTCGTTGGTGCTGCCCCTGCTCGAACGCCAGGGGACGCCCACCATTCATCCTTCTCCCAATTCCCAGGTGCTTCTGTTGTTTATCAGCATCGCGTCAGTGGTCTTGCCCTTACACTCACCGTCGAAGTCTTGGGACCGGCACATGCTGGACCAGGTTCACAGGTGGTGGAAAGAAGAGGGTGTGCTGGCCGTTCACTGCCAGCATACTCAAGTCGTCGCCTGGCATACGCGTGTCCTCTTGTTGAAATAAGGCTCACTGCCACTATTGTCGCGTGCCCCTGGCTCCGTCCAGATCTGCCCATCGATGATCGTGGTGGTGTCGTCAATAGGGAGTCATCACCATCAATGTTTGGTGGATTATCAAAGAACGTTGAGGGTAACAAGTCGGATGACGACTTAGTTTGTTGTACTCTCAGGTTCTTGTGAAACCAAGGTCACGGAATGATAAATTTCAAGAACGGGTGATTATGTAAGCGGGGTCATTCGCAAAGTACATATATCAAACACCAGTAAAAAAAAAAGGGCAACAAAAGCATCAATAGCGGCACGTCAAATTCTGGTTCCACTCTTCTGACCCGACGCCCTCTGCAACGACGAACAGTCTGTGAGGGTCGTAGGTGTCTTTGATACCCTTGAGCGTTGCGTAATGCGAGCCAAAGAACGTTTCCTGCCAGTCGATCTCGAACAAGGATGCCTGTTTGAATGGGGTGAATAAATACGCGCACGCACCGAGTAAGACGCGCCGGACGTACCTCATTGAAGTAGGCCCCGTCGTTGGGCGACAGACCGTGTACCGTCTGTATCCATCCCCGGAACTGGGAAATCAGCGCTTGAATATCCGTCGACGACGAGCCGTCTTCCCATCCAATTCCACATATGGTTTCCACGACCGCCTTCCGCCAGGCCGGGTTCACGCCGGCGGAGTTAGGATCGATCTGGTTGACTTTCCCGCCCGCGACGGTACTGCAGAGCCGTCACGTCAGCTGAATACAAGTAGCATATATACACAGCACCTACTTGAAACTGGCATTACAGTCAATGAGGACATTCGCCATGTTGGTGTAGTTGGTCGCCACCGTGTCATGCGAGAGTAATCGAGAGGAGAGCATGAGATTGCCACCATTTTCAACACCGCTGCTATAGAGTGCCAAATCCAATGCATAGAACGATGGATAAGAAGCATACTCTTCCACCACGACAACGACGCCAAACGATTCTAAAGAAGCTGAAAAGTTGTGCCAGGCCCGCGTGGTCGCTATCGCAGTTTCGTTGGTCATGTTGGGCGCGCCATAGAAGAACATGAGCTGTTCGCTAGTTATAGTCCCAGTCCCGCCCCACCCGTCATCGGTAAATTGCGTTTGAAAGCGCAGCCACCCTCCGACAAGCTCTATAAGCGCAGAGGAGTTCGTGACATTTGCTTGATACGCGTAGAACTGCACGGGGACGGACGGATAGGTGCGGTAGGTGACAGACGTGACGATGCCGTAGGTGAATCCTCCACCACCACGCAATGCCCAAAAGAGGTCCGAATACTGATAACTGTTGGCAACCAAGTATTCCCCCGAGGAAAGGACGACAGAGATTTCGATTGCATTGTCGACACCTTCGATTTGGCGAGGTCAATTTCATGAACTTGTCGAACGGTCGAGATCTCACCAAGTCCATAGGTGGGCGACAATGGAGAGTGACCACCGCCCGCCAACCATCCGCCAGAGGATCCAACAGAGCCACCGACAGAGGCACCCCCGACCATCATACGCCCGTAGTTATTGACGGCGGCATACGCTTCATGCCATTGGACTCCAGCGCCGAGGGTCACCGCTGCGGAGAAATATAAATCAGGGACGCAGGTTCAACAAGATGTAATGATCTTACCGTCATATGTCTCGCCCGCTGGCGCACCCTGGGGTACAAACGATGGATTGTATGTGATGTTCTTCATGTCGTGTGTCCAGATCACGATCGAATTCCGCGCGGCACTACGTCCAAGGTAGTCATGGCTGTCGGCCCGCCCATCAGATCGAGGTGGGTCTAAGGAGTCCGTTGGGCGAGACAACTCACCCGGTATTCTTGACGACCATCTTCAAGTTTTGCTGCCGCACAAAGGTCACTGCAGCCTGAATGTCCTCCACCGAACGCGCATCCACGCCAACGACCGGAACACTCCCTTGCTCGCACACGCTCGTGATGGACGTGTTGAGATAACACGCCGAGATGGTGCCGTTCTGGAACGTGAACGTCTCAAAGTTGGGCGCCTCCATGGATCCAGGGATGGACGCGCGCCAGTTGCCGTCGTACCAGTTCGCCTCGACCGCAGAGCAGTTCCCTGATGGGTCGGAGGGCGGGTAGCACGCTGATGCGCTTGGGAGCGGGTAGATGAGCGGTTGGGAGAGCTGGGACGCGAGTCGCGCAAAGGTGGGGGCGGAAGGCCAGCAGGGTTCACCGTAAGTGCAAAGGCAGCCCGAGCTACCTGCCCAGACAAGCAGAGGCCATCCCGACAGGAAGAGCGCAGACAGCACGGAGTTCATCTGCGTGCTCGACATCCCTCCTTGGCAGCAAAGGAGATCTCGTATACAGTCACTGGATCTCCGCTACATAGAATGCAGTGTCTCGCTTGAGATGTTGAATGTGTTTAGTTCAAAGGCGGTGTTTGATGATGAGCCTCAAAGAGTGACGTAACCGACAAAGTTCTGTGATTGGTTAAGACTCTGTTCGGTATGCTGCTGAAGCATCGGCTAGAGTTGCTGGCTGGCTCGGCTAGCCAGGCTGTGCTTTTCGACTCCGCAACTCAGACGATGCACCGACATTTGGAGAGAATATGGACGCTCCCCACATTGCCCTCCGCGATACGATGCTTGCCCTATGACCAGAACAGTGACAACGACTCATCCAGCACATGGTCCTCCTTCTCAATATCATCATTTGTTCTGTCATTGGTATCATTGTCTCAGCACAGCCTCAGCCTCGCAAGGATCCAGAGCTGTATCATACATCTATTCTCTCTGGTGAGGGCTGGCTCCTCGAGTTGTTAACTGGACATCTGGAATGTATACGGAACAAGCTTGGGATGCATGCTGAAGTTTTTAATGATCTTGTTTCAATTCTCAGATACTATGGGCACTCCAATTCAAGATCTGTCTCCTTGGAGGAACAATTGGCGATTTTCTTGTATACCTGTGTCACTGGTTTGCCACTAAGACATGTAGGGGAGTGGTTTCAACAGTCAAACGAAACGATATCATGGTATGTTGATTCATTACATATTCAGATGTAGAGATTACTTGTCTTTCTAGTTACTTCTGCAAGTTTGTCCTCATCTTTTCTGCACCGCCACTTTATACATGCTTTGTCAAGCCACTGGGTACTGACCTGCTCCCTCACAAGATCAAATCCAACCCCAAGTTTTACCTGTACTTCAAGGACACGATTGGCACCATTGATGGCAGTCATCTTCCATTTGCACTGCCCACTCATTTGGCTTCGCCCTATCAAAACTGCAAAGGGCAGATCTCACAAAACTGTCTTTTTACCTGTGATTTTGATTTATGGTTCACTTATGCTCTTACAGGATGGGAAGGATCTGCTTCCGATGCCTGTATTTTTAGTGACACTTGCATGTGCAGCTTAGACATTCCAGAGGGGAAGTACTTATTGGGCAACCTTGGGTATCCTTCCAAACCTTTCCTCCTTGTCCCCTACTGCAACACTTGCTATCATCTGGCTGAATGGGGCCGGGCAAACATGCGGTGCATGTTTCCTTTTTTTATTTTAAATTGAACTGATACAGAATAGGCCCAAGAATGAACGTGAATTGTTTAACCTATGGCATGCATCAATGCGCAATGTTATTGAGCGTGCATTTGGTGTACTGAAGAAGTGGTTTCATATCCTCCTACTCCCATTCCCATATTTGCTCGATATCCAGGTGCGTCTTCTGGTGGCACTCTGCATAATCCATAATTTCATTCTCTCACACAACTCTGATGACATGGTCATCCCTGACAATGAACCCAACACTGACACCACAGGACACCATGACGCCAACAGTTGTGACTTTGAAGGAATAGTAGATGAGGATGGAAGTTTGTGTGATAGGCTTGCAAGTGCGATGTGGGAAGACTACACTCAACTGAGGCATGCATAGGAAGACCACATGAGTGATAGTGACGAGGATGGAGGTGGTACATAATCACTATATGACACAAGTACATGTTTGAATACATGGTCGAAATATAGCTAGTACGGATTCATTGATATGCGGTAGGATCATCAAAGAACATATTGGGGAAGTTAGAGTTAGTGTCCCCACCAAACAGCATCAAATTGGCATCGACAACACCAAAAGACAGATCATCAGCCGCAGACAGCATGGAAGCAGAGCTTGGCCCTGCCAAGGCTGCAGGACTACTAGGGGTAGCTAACATACCCTCTGTGCTATAACTGCCCAAGAAGAGTCGGGATGATGTAGGGGCGGGCGGGGACCCATGGCCACATACATTTTGTCCTGAAGGGAATGAGGTGGGTGATGCCATTGAAGCAGAGCATGATGACTGGGGAGATTCACTATACCAACTCATTGCAACAGCCTGAGGAACCATTGGGTCAGTCAGCTCAGCATACATCTGGCAAAGACAGTCATTAGCAAGAAATTTGAGGGCAAGCGTGCCACAGATGTTAGCCGGAAGTTCAGCATCACTGTTAAGGTGGGCTGTTGCAAGTGACCTGAATGATGAAGGGGGTGGAGGTGGAGGTGGAGAAGGGATCCGGGCCGATGTTGGCAGGGGTGTTACTGGCGAGGATGTTGTTGGTACAGTAAGCAACTCATGAAGGTTTCTCATGCAATCTGTTGCTCGGTCGATTGTGCCTGTCATACTGGTCATCACAGCAGCATTTGCCATGGTAGATTCTGCATGGGTGACCTTGGAGCATTTACTGATAGAAGAACAAAATGACCAAGCAGAAGGTGGAGGGGGGATTGACCGCTTTTTGCCCTTTGAGACCTTGGACACTGAAGAAATGGGACTTGCATGAGATGATGGTGGTCAGGGACATAAACTTCCTGAAGAAGGATGGGGCTGAGGACTTGAAGTCAAGGAGGATGTGCGGCTGAACTGATCGATGACTGACATGGCATCGTGAACTGCTGCAAGTTGAATGGTAGGGTCAGGTGAAGTGACGTCCTTCCCGAGCTGCAAGAGACAGTCCATATCTGTGAATGAGCCGAATGCAGGCTGCATGGTATTCTCATCCATGAGCCAAGACAAGGACTGATCATTGGAGGTGGCATCGAAGGAAGGATGATCAAAGAGGATGGAAGAGCTGGCCTCACTTCCGTGGCTCTCAGTCATGGTGGGATCGAGCTCTACTTCATCATGGCTCATATATGAGCCAAAACCATCCACGCTGGTTTTCCCATCACCACATATGATCTTCATTTTTTCATAGAATGGCCATCCTTTGTTGCAGTGCTCCTCTATGTGGGAAGCCTGAAATTGAAATCAGCATGATATGCCACGGTAGAATATGATACATACATTGGAAGATCCAGCCATATGCTGGGTCCAAACCAATTTGTCATCCGTGGATCCATCACAAATATTTGCACCACAAGTTGGGCTCCATCGGCCATGTCCTGAACCTTTTTCATAGCTTTCTATCGACTGAAACTTTCTTTTGAGCTACTGATATACATATTAGTAAGCATGTGAGTGTAAGTGTATGTCGCACATACTGCAGTCCATTTGCTGGAGAATGATGAGGATGATCTATCAGAATTGAGAGCAGCCACTGCTCTTGTAAACACAGAAGATGGGAAGGTGGCTGTCTGTCCAATCCTCACTTTGTTTGCGATCAAGTAATTGAGAAACTTGTGTACTTCATCATCGGTCCAGCATGCAGCAGAGGTTGGTTTGGCCTGTTGTTGATGCATGAGCTGATAGGCTTTGAGGCTGCAAATGTAAACAAAGGAGGAGAAAC
>JBBPKK010000889.1:0-14580 GCA_038089215.1 Tylopilus vinaceipallidus
TGTTCAGTGAAATAAGAATCCCGTCGAAATTGACTTGTAAATTTGCCCACCCAAGCCCCTGTGGCTATTTTGACCTATGCTAAAAAGGTCACCAGCCAGTCACCAGCAGGGTCATCAGACCCTGTGGCGAGGCCAGATACCTCCCATATACCTGATCCTGCTTCCCAATCTGAACTCATAAAGTAGACAGTGGCCATTGTCGATCATCTATGACAGGGCATTATATTTCTGCCATTTCCATCGGCGAGGCACTACGCGAAGCGTGCCTCGATACCAAAGCTACATGGAATCGGTCCGCAGTCCATGTTGCCATTGTCCACGCGAAGTGCCTCGCCAAATAAGCTCGTCTTTTTGACCCCAAAGTCCTCCCCAGGTGCCTCATCCTGCTCGCGAGAATAGCGTGGAAAGACACGCTTGAGAAAAGAAAAGTGTGCATGTGCCTATTGATGCGTTCAAAACTCGCGCAAAAAAGCCATCGTGCCCGTCCGAGGAAGGTATGACGACGAGTTTGGCGTGCGGAATGTGCATCACGAGGAGGGCTTGTTCTGGGGATGTAAAAAGGCCGTCGGTTTCAATGCTGATGACGAGAGCGTGTGGGGGCAGTGAGGTGGGGGTGGTCGCGAGAGCATCGTCCACGTCCAAAGGGGAGGTGGGAGAGGCACTATCCGAAGAGGCGGAAGAAGGGACACGCTCACGGACAAAGTCGTGGGTGTCCATCCTGCGGGTGATGCAAATGTAACAGTTGGCGTCGAACCGAGTGACAAACTCGGCGCCTTGGTAGCAGAGGTAGGACCAGGCCGAGAAGAGCTATGGAGTGTGCTCGCTCGTGGTGTGTGAGGTGGTATGGGCGGGGGGTTGGGATTGGGGATTGGGAGGCTAGGCACGAGGCACGCGGGTGGCCTTCGTTGTGTGCTTGAAGGGCCTGGTCTGCCGGCAATAATGGTAGGAAGGCGCGTTCCCGCTCCTGTTCAGGTCCACCTGCGGACGCCGATTAAACTGACGCTCGAAAGAATCGCGCGAGCGATAGGTGAGAAGTGCGGCCACATGCGCCGCGGTAAGGCCTGACGCGGGTTGGTCGGTGTAGATGGCCTGGCGCTGGGTCTCACCTCAGGAAATGCACCAGGCCGAGTGGCGGGCGGACATGGCAAGGGACACGATGTGATGGACAACCCCCCGCGACGTGCAGAGGGGCCATTCGAGGCCAGCCATGCCAGCCATGGGGCTGCCGATGGCAATCGTGATGCTTGCGGTGCCAAGATGGTTGAGGACATGTTTGTGCAGGCCAAATGTAGAGTGAGAGCGCGTCCGGTGACGAGCATAAGTCATTGGCGCTGGCCCTCGGGACCCCGGCTGTTGCATGATCGATGTTGGCTGATCAGACATGGATTTGAAGCAAAGATCCCGCTGTCTGTCGGAACCGTCACCAAGTGGGTGTGTGACACAAACGGCGTACTGGCGCTCGTCTTCCGGACCCTCTGCAATCTGCCCGCGATCGCACATTTCGTCCGAGAACCATGGGTTGAGGTCTTTAGCACTGGGTGAGAGCGGGATGCCTTTTTCCGCTTCAGAAGGGGCTTCCTTCCTGCTCGCCCGGATGGCGGTCACTATGACTTCCTTGTCACATCGTGAGCCAGGACGGGGGGGGGAGAGACAATGAGGCACACCTGTTCTAGATCCTCGAAAAAGTTGATGTGCTTCCCCGACCCTATCCCTGTCCCGCTGCCGGAGGTGACAACAGCGGCTCCTTTCCCGTCATCGGCCCTTTCCATGCCCTTGCCCCTGATCCCTGCCCGTCCGCGCAATGAGGTTAACCGGGCTTCAGCGTCAGCGAGTGCACTCGGCCATCTTGCTCAGCTTCCTTGTGCGCTGCCTCTTCTTCATCTCTCCAAATGCACTCTACATTATCCTGTTTGTAGGGATGGTGTGACTTGTGGTGGGCGCCGTTCCGCTTCCCCATGGTTGTCTGGGTCGGTGAGGCGCGGTTGTGCTTGCTGATTCAATGGCTTCGGAATCAAACACGACCTCAAGGAGCTTGGTAGGAATATGGGAGATGTTGGTGTGCTGACCCGCCACCTGGGCTTGTGTGACGTGTGCGTCAGCGTAATCAGATCGCCCAAGGAGAAGGACTTGTTCGACGGCTCGCTGGATGACGGGGTGAATGACCAGATGTGTCTCGGGAATCTCGACGTTTTGTTGGAGGTGTAAGAGCTCGAGTTCAAGCTCGGCGAACTTTTTCTTGGTCATGGGGTGAGCCTGAATCAAGAGGTGGCTTACCCATCCTTGGCAAGCGCCGACAGAGGCAACTTGGGCTCTCTTCGGAAATCGGGCGAGCACGTCCGGCGCGTTGGGTGGTCGGCTGGAAAGAAGCCATCCACTGTAACAACTTCAGGCTGCACTGGCCCTGCTTTCTAGCGCATCAAGTTCGACGTTTTGCAATGATTAAGCCCTCTGACATTATTTCTGATAATACAGGCATGATACCAAGGTGCACTCTCTAGTAGAGTCTACCTATGGCCCTACCAACAGCTCATGATCGTCGGAACACAATCATGAAACTCGATGCAACCAGTTTCCTCCGAAGTTTCGTGGCGTTTGTGCCTGTCTTTCCCCCATTGTCAGTCATGCTCACTGATGCCTCTCTGGGTGAGCCATACTTACACAGGGTAATGGGGATGTCTCAGGCTTTGCCTACTTCTTCCAAGGTTTCGCGCTTGTTGTCAGCTTTTTATGGATGTCAGTTATGATTTCCGATGCTTCCGAGTCACACATACGGGCCCCGTTTCCGAAGAAGTCACCGCCTATGTCATTCGAAGTCCCGCTTTGCGCTATCGTGTCGCGGGCAGGACCCGCAGGGCTTGCTTGCGCCACACTTGCAATGAAAAGTGGTAAAAGGGTAGCGAGATGAAAGAAGAATGCTTTGGGCTGCATGTTTGGGTATTTTTCTTCTTTGACAGCGAGCTGAATTCCTCGGTTCAGGTCACATCCCTTTTATCCTGAGTCTGTCAGTTTTCGGCACTCGTGGTGTCATTCATCCAATTGGTCTTTGGAGTTCAGATAAGCACAGGTTGTGGAAGCACAACATTGTCAGCAGTGGCGAAACTTCTATTCTTCTCTGATCGAGTTTCAGCTCGAGCTTATGTGAAGTGATGTCGGGCTCTTCGAGTGGCCGCCAGCAGGGCCTGCAGAACTCGCTGGTGTGATGCTTCTTGTTCTTTCAATCTGTCTTTCAAGTTCTGATAAGCACTGCCGCTGCAGAAGCACAAAAATTATGACACGCCATGATATTGCGGTATTTCGGGCATGGTCCAATAGGATTCAATAACTTAATAGACCCATCCGAAATCCCTTGTGGAATGGCGCAACTCCAAGTTTTGCCGGCAAATGCAGAACAAACCTCACATCTACACCTCGTGATCACAGTGAGATGCATATATAGATCGCATCCAGATGTTACTGCCCACACCATGTGATGGTGTGCTGTTCTTTTGTCTGATCGGACTGATTCTTGGACTGTTCTGGAACGGCCATCGGATGCATTACTACCATGACGCTGACGCACCTGTGGCAGCCACCTAAACGACCCCCATTGTAAAGTCGGCATCTGGATGAATTAGGATGTTACTTATGTGCCATTGATGGAGACCAGGCTCGAAGTGGGAATTTAGGTTTGCAAACCGCTGCGTCACGGGCAACTTAACACGCTGTGTCCCGGGACCCCAAGTTCCCCAGCCACCTGACACCCGAGAACTAACCGTTTATACGCCGCTGGTCGTCTCAGAAAACCATTTTGGTTTAAACCACGTCCGAGTCCGCGTCGCGGTTAGGCCGCCTGAGGAGAGTTGGGAATGTTTGAAACATGGCCGCCAACGGCGACTGTCATCATGACGTCGTTGAACATTTCAACACCCACGACGCAGTGCTTCAGAAAAAAAAAACACACAATGCATAAACATATGTGCACCGCACACAACAAAAGCGCCCTGCAAGAATCCCCACATGCACTCAGCAGCATGTGCAGCATCGCCCTCACGTGCGGTCCAACTCGGGCGCCGCCTTCCGCACCAGCTCGTCAAACCGCTCCGCCTCTATCCCCTGCGCCTCCGCAAACGCGCGCGCCTTGTCCACCACGAGCGCGAGCAACTCTGGCTCGCTCGACTCGAGGTGCCGGCGCATGTACGCCACCGCTACCGCCGTCGTCCACACGCGCGCGTCGACGCCGAGCGTGGCAGCCATCGACAGCACCACCGCGCCGACGAGCTGCGTCAAGAGCGGGGTCGCCGCAAACGAGCCGTCGATGGCCATCTCGAGCGCGAGCGCGTGCACCTTGTCCGTGCGCGCCAAGCTCGATGCCGACGACGGTACCGATGGGGCTGGTGACCATACCTTGGGCAATAGGGCCTTCGGCTGCGATGCGGTGGCCATCATCCAAGGACCTAGGGCTGGCGGAGACGGTGGGGTTGGTGACGACGACGGTGAGGCAGTTTGGGCCATCAGCACAATAGGACTCGGGGCTGCCGATGACGTGTGAAAGGCCTTCCGCCATGAGCTTGTGGCGCTCATCGGAAGTGAGATGGACATCTTCGATGGACGTGGGAGAGCCATCCCATACTGTGCGCCCCCGGCAGGGTTTGGAGGTAGAGCTGCTTTCCAAATCCTATTCAGGACCATCCTCGGCGTCTGGACGACCTGGAACACAGGCGAAGGCGCGCGCGCAACGGGCTCGTCAAGAGGGGAGAGGAAGGGGTTCAGAGAGCTTGCAGGCCTCGCATACGCCGAGGTACTGTCTCCTAAGGTGGGCTGGCTCTGACGTGGTGGAGGCACAGTATATCGTATCTCACGTCCCCAGCCCTTTGCACTCGTGTCCACATCATCGGTCATGTCGTAACCGGCCAGCAAGCCACTGGTGAGCCCGGGTTCCTCCCTGGTAGGATGCACATCCTCGTCAGTGACGTCTTCCATGTCAATTTTCGTCCATGAACCGCTCCGACGTCGTCTCGTCCTCGCCTGTTTATCATCTTTCTGGACCGCAACAAACGAGGTGTGCTTGCTGACTAGCCGGTACGCTAATCCGAGGCGTATGATCCCAGCCCTACGTAAGTCTCCTTCGGAGACTGGCAAGTGTGTATTGCCCACCGCGGGAAGAGGGAGGAGTCCAGCGCCATCGTCCAACTCCATGATGAGCTTCCGCGCCGCTAGCGTGTGCACCATGCGAATGTGCAAGGCGTCATTCGGGAGCAGCTTCACCTTGGTGACACCCACGTTCCATTCCATAGACTTGATATCGCCTTGCACGCGAGTAGTGAGTTTGACGGACGTTGGGACGCTCCTAGACGATATGATCGCAAAGACCGTAAATCGGATTCCAGAGGATATCCTTGTCAGTTCGTAGGGTGCTTGTTGTACAGGCGGCAGAGGTGCGAGCGCTGGGATACTTGCCGAGAGGTTGGAGCCGTTTTCTGCAGTGATGCTCGCTGGAGCACTTGAAGAACCTACCCCCCAATCGACATTGATGCGTTCTATATTCTTTGAGAACGCCACATTTAAAAGACGGGCACATTTTCCTTGAATGTGTTCAGCCGAGGCTGCAAATAGATATTCACCATCACCCTGCCGTGCGAGACGGGAGCACACATCCGACGATACACCAGTCCCGATCCCGAGAACAAACAGGCGAACAGGGGCTTCAGGCGGGGAGTCTTGAACCCCGCGCGAAATGAAGCCGTTCAGTCGGTCATTGTCCTCAACAAATCGTCTTTCAGATGAAGGTTTGGATTGTGGGGAACCTCACATACGTGAACTCTGCCGTCTGTCAGTAAAAATATCGCGGCAGGACGATCACGTCCCCTTGAATTGAATGCTGCCTCAAGGGCCCTGAGAATCTCGGTTCCACCCAAATTGGCATTCATGCTGTCGACGTGCGACGTCTGGGACCAGGATATTAAATAGTAATCTCTCAGCTGAAAAAACCCTACCGCTTCGACCAGCGATGCCTGATCAAGTCCACGACTGGTCTGCCAGAGGGCTGACACCGTGGTACCAAAGCTAAAGATATTGAACGTTGTTTGTGTGCTCGGGAGGAGACGGAGGAGTACGCTCAGAGTGAGCTTGGCCGTTTCCATCGAGTCACCTTGCATGCTGCCGGATCTATCGATGACAAAAATATACTCCTGTGAAGGTACCTTGGGTGCCAGAAATTTGGGAACGAGAGTCAGTTGCATCGCAACGGTGGAATCGTTGCGCCCATTGTTGAAGACCTCTGCAAAGCACCTAGGCTTATCGAGCCCCTCAGCGTGAATAGTAATTATAAAGTCATTCTCCAAGAACTCGGACGACTCCCAGGATGCGGACATGTGCGTTTGTTTTTCTTGCCTGGAGTGCACCTCATGGCGCCAACGCTCGATGGAGCGCGTGGAGCCCTCGACTTTATACAATTCACCGCTTGTCTGAACGTCGATGCTGATGTGAACGCGGGTGTGGGTATCAGCGGCAGATGCGTCTCGCACGGCTGTAGGCTGCATTCCATAGCGTGCGGCAATATGCATTGGAAGTTGGAGTCGAACGTGGTCCTGGGCGCCTTCGTCCAAGAGATCCATGACGAACTAGGAGGTGTGAGTCATGCAGCCCGAACGCCTATCGTTAAGGCAACGCACCGTCAAGTGAGCGGTAACCCTCGTGGTTGCAGGAATAGAGCCAACTGAGATTGTGAATACTGTTTCAAAGCATAACATACCGGCGTTGACCACAGGGTATTAGAACTTACTATCGTCGGTGGCCCATTCGACGAGCGCCGTCGTCTGTCCTTGGTTTAACGCGTTAGTAAATGTGACCTGAGCTTCTTCCTTCTCCTGTATTTCACCAACGACGACTGATCCGCCTTCCAGTTCGAGCCGGAATGCGCACACCGCAGCAGTTGCAGGGAGAGGAAAGACATACTTTGCTCTTCCAGTGGGTGCATCGGATGGGTTATAAAACGTCTGTGTGAGAACTATGCAGGAAGACACTGGATGATGGCGACAGTGACATGAGCACCTGCCAGTCAGGAACAGAAAACGCAAAAGGTGCGTACCATCCGCGACTGAGGCTTTCACTGAGACCTGTTCGAGCGGGAGATATTCGATCACTGTTTGCCCGAGGGGTTGATGGGCGATGCCTGCACGAGTTGAAGTCATGGGGGCGATGGTGAGAGGGTGCATTATATCGAGGATGCGCTATATTTATGTCTGGTCTGTTCTTGCTGTATCAGCAGGCACGGGTGGTATTCGTGGGCGGGTCTAGCCGTCGTGGGAGGCAGGAACTCCATGCCTGCTACAGCCAAGGCGACTAAATTCTCGCCTTGGGGGTAGGCCGGGATATGTAATGGTAGCCTTATGTTTAGATCCGTGACTTGTTGGGTGTGGATCTCATCAATGGTCTGGCAAGTTTGGGGCGGTAGAGCTTGCAAACGGGTCGACTCTCGGCAGGCTCGGTCCCGGGCCGTAGTAAAGACCCAAGGAGGTCTGTCTCAGTCTGTAGCAATGATAGCGAACCATCAGCACAGCGAGGCAGCAGTGTGTCACACCCACCCTTTGAATCACCCACTGGCAGGGGCGCTTTTAGTCAACTCAGGCTCGACCTCCTCAACGAGTCACTCTTGTCCCTACCCACTGTGTATCTCTTTTCACAGCGCAATTTTTTTCGACGTGATACTAGTTTTGTAAACTGAGGGACCACAGCATTCTGTTGTAGCGTATTCGGATGCGGAGCATCTTCAACATCAGAGTCATTGTCTGCCTATTTTGCTCCGACAACTCCGCTTTCCATGGAAGCAGGAGCGTTGCCATAACTGTCGGCAGGGTTCACTATGCGCTCACGTTTGTCCACACCATTTCAATAGCCTGCTGACACTTTCCGATTCTATAGACAACGTCGACAGGCTGAGACAAATTGAAGGCATACCATGCTACACCAAGACTTACGCTACACCCCACTCAGCCAATACGACGTTGACGAAGGCGAGTTCTTGTATCCAGATCATCCCACCGATCTCGACAAGACCCCATCCCCACTTGTCGTCGTCCAACTTGCGGAGACGCCCAAGACAGTGACCTACACTATCCATCGTTGGGAATGGCTCACTGTTGGTTTTCTTTGGGTGTTATCAGCAATATTCCTTACACTGTGGATCTCCTCCGCCAATACGGGCGAGTGTACATATGTTATGAATTACTGTGAGCGGCTCTTTCATCTACTTTGGAAAAGATCTCATGGCACCATGCTAGTCCCAGCGCAAGAAGCTGTCGAATACATTGATCTCGTCAAGTATAAAGGCTCTCTACATTTCACGACTCCATGGCGCGGCGACGAATCTGGAAATCCCAGCCCCGAGATCGATGCCGCTTGGCGTCGGATAAGCACCAACAGTGAATACCATACCTCTTTTTACTGGCTGCTTTGCCGACTAACGAGTACCTGCTCAGTCAAACCTATCCGCATAACCGAAGAACAATTACACAAGATGGGAATGCTAGCGACTCCAACGACCGTTAAAATTCCAGACGAAGAAGGCGGAGGATACCTCGCGTCTTTGGAGGTCACGCATCATCTCCAGTGCCTAGTACGTCACCTGGAGCGACTCTCCGCTAAATGGCTTGCTTATTTGGCCTATCGATAGGACATGCTCCGGAAAGCCACGTATCGAGAGTACTGCGAATCGTTTGACCCCACCTTCCAAGTCGGCGATGCAACATTGATGAGCCAGCTTGGTGAGACAACGATTCATACTGTTCCCTTCACCGTGCCCGAACTCATCGCTTCAGATAGACACTTGTGTCGAGGTCCTTCGCCAAGCGCTGATGTGTTACCCCGACCTAAACATGGTAACGTACTACTGGGTACACGGCCGCAAAGATGCGTTCCCCGACGGAAATACCATTCATCGATGCAAAAATTTCGACAAAATCCTCGATTGGAATGCTCTGGAAGCGGTTGACGTTCCTCGCATCTCGCGCTTCCACAAAGGGACGGTCTAATCGCTACGATGTGAACGAAGTAATCGGTTCACGAGCTCCTGCTGCCTTACAGGTTGACTATCTGGGCCTAGCGCTGTTTGTAATCATACACTAGTGCACCAATGTGGCGCATCATTTAGTTTGATGTAGATAACTGCTTCTGCCACGAGCCTGACTGGCCGCTCTAGTGTCACTGCTAACAAGTAATTGATTGACCAAGCTAACACGTGATAGGTATATACCCCGACACCGCCGAGCGTCCCAGCGCTATTAATGCCACCGGACGGACTGCTACTGGTCATGGCCAGGTGGGTGAGTCCGGTAACAACATTGCTGTAAAGGCCCGTCGAATCTTTCCGGCGCTGACTTTCTTCAGTGTCCAAAAACTGCAGGCTCGTCATGAACGTGTTTCGGCCGCGCGACGGATCTCGAATTTCCGTACATGCCATTTTCAAACCCTGCACGTGTCCGTGGCTAGTTCAGCACTAGAGGGGGTCCTCGGCCAATTCCGTCACGTCCCCAAACCTGACGACATGGCCCCTCAGCACATGCGCGTTGTGTCTCTCCGACCAGTCCAGAATACGCTCAAAGTCCACGCATTGGTGTTTGGTATTTAAATTCGGCTGAGGGTCATCGCGGCCAAGAACCCAGTCATAAGCGACCATGGTCAGGTCCGAGGTGCACATGAGCTTTTGCCGAATGATCTCGACACAATGACCTGGAGAAAGTGTCGGTTACCGCCCACAGGTAAGAGGCAACGACACGGACCAAGGTGAGGGCCAAGTTGTCTATTGAAAGATGGGTCGAAAGTAGCGTAATGGTCTCGTCGGAGGCTCTTCCTCAGCATATCCTGGTTTAAAGAGACGATCAAAACACGAAGCACCCAACAATTCATTTCCTACCAGGCAATGGAGGTGATGGTAGGCATCGAGTTGAGCCATATACCCCCCACCATCTTCAGGTCGGTATTTGACTGCCGCAGTACTGTCATTCCTGCCGACCATCAAGAACTGTTCGTGGGTCAGTCGAGTTGCTTTGACTGTGAGGACCATCAACGCAATGTGCGCGATTCCAAACAGTGCTTAAATTACCGTCGACGCTGACACTTCCCCATGTAGCGTCCAATGCGGTATCTGGATCTCCACGAAAAGCTGAATTTATACCATCACCGAATTGCTTTGCAACGTATCGAACCGCTTCATTCACTGGTGCTTGATGGAGTAGTAACTGACAAGGTACAGTCTTCCGTAGACAGAATCGCACTTACAGTAAGTGAGAAGAGGATCAAGAGGGCAAGAGGTGTGGATGGTGTTGATCCACAAGGCGAAGAACACGGACGCGAGAAACAGGGAGACGGCCTGGACAGAGAGACATCTTGCCCCTCGGAATGTCACCAACCGCCGACCCGCCGGTGAGAGGTTTTCGGACGTCTTCTCAACGTTTTTCAGAAGCGATACTCTTGTACCATCATTTCTTGGCCAACTACGGAGGGCAAGGTTGGGAAGGAAAGTCATGGTGGTTCGTAACTGAATGATATCCCCCCCAGAGTTTTGAAGATCCGACATCTGGCGTCATTCAGCACTTAAGCCGAGTACGAGATTTGGTTGATAGGGTTCGCCCTTAATGTACTGGTAGAAGAAACGGACACTTGCCGTCGGTTTTCCGCGTGACCACAATGTCCGCTGTATTAAGACAGACGGAGCTAGAACCTGAAACCTAACTTGCAGTAAATGAAAACGCGTGTTATGGGTACGCTAGAAGAACCAGCTCTTGATGCCGCCATACGGTGGAGTAGGGGGTCTCTATGTTATGACCGATCGATAGAATCCACTGACTAGTCCTGTAGGTAATGAAGTCTAGACCCGTTTGAATGGATGAAACGTCTTTTGGCTTCCGTAAATGTACAGTAAAGACTTGTCAACTGAGTGATGCTGCAAACCCATAGTGCCACCGCCAGATAAGTATAAGAATGCTGCCCAGCGAATTCGACAATCAACAGACAAGCCCACCGTCATCATCACAGAACAAAACACCGCATGCAGCTCCGTACAGTTTACTTCCATCTTGTAGCACTCTTGCCCTTCCTGATCGCTAGGTCGGTGCAAGCGAACCCCATCGATGTTGTTCGCCGCGAGGTTATGGGAACTAACGGGTTCACCAACGTCAAGCGAGGTATAGCATGGCTTAATTTGAAGATACTGTCAACCGCTGACTGACAGAGAAGATGTGACTCTGGAGCCAAACTTTGAGAGCAACTTGGAGGAGGCTAGCTTGTATCCCTGGGAGAGATACGGTTAGTATGATTCAACAGGTGTTGCGGAGCCCGACTGACGCTAAGACAGACGACAACGAAGAAGTCTCAGAGGAAACTGGCGGAAAGTGGGATTTCCGTGTAAAACCCTGATTCGAAAGAGGCTGTGTAGAGCATGAATGTAACTTTGTATGAGTACAGGTCAGGGCTAGGACCAGTGTAAATTTCTGGTTTCGGTGTGCAACCCTTGTGACATCAATCTCACTGCGAGCAGGTTCTCCTTCTTCGCCGTCCCAACCTATTGACGTGTGCCGCAGAGCATTGAGCCGCATGCTAAATCTGAGAATGAAAGGGAAGACGGTCGTGGTCGCATGCCTGATCCCGCATCCCAATTCAAACTTAGAAGGTAGACAGTGGCATGCGAATCATCAACAGGGTGATGTACCACACAGTCTACTCACTATATCTCTGCCATTTACATCGGCGAGGTACTACGCGAAGCATGCCTCGATACCGAGGTCGCACGAAATCAGTGGCCTGCATTCCTTGCATGTCGCCATTGTCCGCGTAAAGTGTGAGAAGGCGTGCTCTAGCTCGAGGTCAGGTTCACAACTACATAGCAAGGGGTCGTTGAGGGAAGCAAAGTAGGAGAGGGCAGATTGCGGCGCAAAATTTCAGCGAGGGTCTAGCTGCCCCTACTAGAAGTGTTGTTGCAGTGGGATGAAGTGCGTGGAGCGTGAGACAGAAGCCGAGTGCGGTGCACGAGTGCAGCAGTTCGTCGGGCAGACTCAGACGGACGAGATGGAGGCAACAGGAACGTCTCTGTCCTCTGGGGACGCTAGGTCCCGTCCTATACACGGTAGCAAATTTGTTATCCTACTGGTCACCCAAGACATGGAGGCCGACCGTACCGCCTTATGTAAGTGATCACGTGCTCGGTGTTGGCTTGAACGCCAACACTAATGACCACGTCGACCAAATAAACACACCAAGTCAAAGTAGAGGTCCAGAAGGGCAGGAAAGTGAGCAGGATGTTACGAGCATGATTGGAGGTGCAAAGTCATGGTGACGGAATAGTAGAGAGAGTGTGTGAGCTTGATGCTCCGGAGGTGTTAAGTAATCGACCGTTGACGCACACGATCTTGAGTTTTCGGTGCCGATTGCGTTGATCGAGCAATCATGACACGCGCGCATGGTGTCGCAAGACGTTCGTACAGAAATGCATAGACTTTTGGTCAGTGTCCGAACGGCGCGTGATACAAACCGAGCACCAACAGTACATGAACAACGAGCATACATACAAGACGTCCCTTTCATTCATACACACAAGTTTCAATGGCAACCTCCGTAAAACCGTCCTCACACCTGGGCTAGCGCCGCCGTCGCCTCACGCACCAGCTCGTCAAACCGCCCCGCCTCCACCCCCGCCGCCTCCGCAAACGCGCGCGCCTTGTCCACCACGAGGACCATCAGCTCGGGCGCGCTCTCGTTGAGATGCCGGCGCAGATACGCCACCGCGACCGCCGTCGTCCACACGCGCACGTCGACGCCCGGCACCGAGGCGCTCGAGAGCACCGCCGCGCCGACGAGCGCCGTCAAGAGCGGGGTCGCCGCAAACGAGCCGTCGATGGCCATCTCGAGCGCGAGCGCGTGCATACTGTCTGTTCGCGCCGAGACCGAGGCCGACGATGACGACGACGACGACGACGATGCCGATGGGGGCGATGCCAGTAGACCTGGGCCCGTCATCTGTGGCGTGGGGGTCATCTTCGTCACCATCACAGGCATTGGGTCCATTGACGGCGGCATCGCCATGCTCACACTAGCCAAGTCCATGGTCAAAGATGCTGGGATCCGGGGCTGGCTACGACGGCTCCTTATCGGCGAGGTTACACCACTCGCGGTCCGTTCATTGGTGACCGTCTGCTTTAACGAATGTAACTTGGCCGTCCCCGCCGACGGCAGGGAGCTCACCTCACAAAGTGCAGCCCCACACGGCCTCCCTTGCCGCCTTGGACGTCTGTGCACCGCAGGTTTCTCGATGACTTCAAACACGGGCGAGGGCGCGCGCGCAATCGGGTCAGCGTTTGCAGGTGTTGAAGTACTGTCATGGGAAGAACCCTGGCTCGGACTCGCGCTAGGCTCTGCGTCGTCGATGAGAGTGTCAAGGAACGTGGGCGCCGCCGCCGTGGGATGCTCGTCGTCCGCGTCTTCCTTGTCGATTCGGGTCCACGAACTGCTCCGGCTCCGACGCCCCTTCTTCTGCACGTGCTTGTCGTCGTCTTTCCGGACAGCGACAAAGGAAGTGTGTTTGCTCATAAGCCGGTACGTCAGCCCGAGCCGCATGATCCCTGCCTTGCACAAGTCTTTCTCGGAGACCTCGAGTATATCACCACTAGCGGGCGCAGGAAGGGGGCCGACGCCGTCGTTCAACGCCATGATGAGCTTGCGTGCCGCCAGCGTGTGCACCATCCGAACGTCCGATACGTCGTTGGGGAACATGTTCACCCTCGTCACCGCCACGTCCCACTCCTTTGGCTGGGCATCATCTTGCACAAGGGTAGTCAACTTGACAGACGTTGGGACAGTCGTGGATGATACGATGGCAAAGACTGTAAAACGGATTCCGGAAGATATCTCTGTCAATGCGTGGGGAGCTTGTTGTACGGGCGGCGGAGGTGCAAGCGTGGGGAGATTCGCTGGGAGGTTGGGGCAGTTTGGTGTGGTGACGCTCGGCGGAAGACCCGAAGGACTGAGCCCCCAGTTAGCATCAATGCGTTCTATATTCTTTGAGAACGCCGCGTTTAAAAGACGGGCACATTTCCCTTGAATGTGTTCAGCAGAGGCTGCAAATAGATATTCACCATCACCCTGCCGCGCGAGACGGGAGCACACATCCGACGATACGCCAGTCCCGATCCCAAGAACAAACAGGCGAACAGGGGCCTCAGGCAGGGAGTCTCGAACGGCGTTCAAAATGGAACCATTCAGTTGGTCATTGTCCTGAACAAATCGTTTTTCAGATGAAGGTTTGGATTGTGCGGAATCGGACATACGTGAATTCTGCCGTCGGTCAGCAAAAATACCGCGGCAGGGCGATCACGTCCCCTTGAATTGAATGCTACCTCAAGGGCCCTGAGAATCTCGGTTCCACCCAAATTGGCATTCATGCTGTCGACGTGCGACGTCTGGGACCAGGATATTAAATAGTAATCTCTCAGCTGAAAGAACCCTACCGCTTCGACCAGCGATGCCTGATCAAGTCCACGACTGGTCTGCCAGAGGGCTGACACCGTGGTACCAAAGCTAAAGATATTGAACGTTGTTTGTGTGCTCGGGAGG
>JBBPKK010000890.1:0-14548 GCA_038089215.1 Tylopilus vinaceipallidus
AAAGCGGCTTAAGAAGCTCGAAAATAAGCTGCAGATACCCCTAAAGGAACGCCACACTTGTGATGGTGCTCTTGTGGATGCTGGCGAAGTGTTCTTCGAAGGTGTACGCCTCAGACATCGAGCAGCTAGCTTGAAGCTTGATCGAATAGGCAGGTGCATCGATGTCGGTGTGTCGCAACAGAGTAATCAAGATATCAAACGGTATTATTCACCGGTGGCTGTTACCGTAAAACCCGAACCTAGCTCAAGCTCGATATCCACTCCGCGCCGTGAATCGCCGGTGAGGTAACTAGACCACAGTGATTTACGAATGTGCTCACGTTTGTCCAGTCAAGCATCCCAAAAGGAAAGAGCCTCTGGTCAGGTCGGAACGGCGAAGAATTGACTGTCGAAGCCCTTGCCCTCCAGCACTACAAAGAACAAGGTTTCAAGGGGTTCGTATTTCCCTTCGCAACCTTTGAACGCTACCTGATCGCTGATTCATCCAGTGTCCACTGTGAATCTCGGATTATGGCTATGCTCTTTGGCCTTCTTTTCTGGGATATCATTTTTTCGCCGATTCCCGGTGCGTTCGAGACACCCTATCAAACCGCCCCGCTTGATATCGCGGAGGAGTCGTTCTATCATGCGCGCAAGGATCTCATGGAAAAACGGCTGGCCGCCATCGAACATGGGAAAGGTGCTGATTTCATTCGAGACGTCGACGCCCAGCATAGAGCCAGTGGGACGTGGTGTGTTGGTGTCAAGTGGGACTTGTTCACTAGCGAAGAGCTTATAGACATTGTAATGGTAAATCTCGTCCGATTTCAGCGTGGCTATATCAGCTCACTGATGACAATAGTGCATTGGCGGAAGAGCGCTCTCCGTCATTTGTCGTGTTCTCTGTGAAGACTATACATTTGGAATGTCAGGCGGTCCAGACCTCTTTTTGTGGAATGCTGAAAAAGGCACGTGCAAGTTTGTGGAGGTTAAAGGCCCTGGAGATACTTTGCATGAGAATCAACGCGTACGTATATATCGTGTGTTGTTTACCTGGTACTGTGCTAATACACATATCAAGGTCTGGATCGACATATTGCTGAAAGCCCCGGTAGATGTAGAAATATGTCGGGTCATGGAAAAGGGACAGGAAGCCGACAGGAAGCCAAGCGCGCGAACGCCTAAGAGCACCCGCAGAAAGGCCGGGGAAACGCCCCGAAAACAGGAAGGCATACTGGTTGATGAGGAAGATGCGGACGCCCTCCCGAACATATTTTGCGACTTACACGATGCAACAGTGGAGGAATACCAGGCCCAGACTAATGTGTGCACTTTCCCGGGCCGTGTCGATTTGCATATTACCACACCAAGTACATCCACACGAATCAAAGAGACACCTGGCCCGTCGAAGCGCAAAGCTAGTCCCCCCGAAGCTACACCATCCAAGAAGCCGAGAACATCATAGACCCCTTCCCACTCGGGTATCCTCTTTTCTGCCCTTCTTAGGTACCTCCCGCAACGTTGGAAATTTTAATTTTCCTATTTGGATTCCACCTGCTCCAACTAGATGATCTTGCGCCCTAAGGAACCCTGCTCACTGCAGGTGCCCAAAAAGGCAGCCTCCGGCTCTACTGCGTATTTAAATAAAGTTTCGATATCCTCAACTTGTCAAATGATAGTCAGTGATTGAGATACTGATTTTAGCATGGCACTCCTCTGGTTATTGACTTCCCCTTCGTACTCTTGTATAATAGGATATCGGGATCGTGTATGATTGTGGTGTAGAACAAAAGAATATATCGTATTCCAGCATCCGGGCTAAACTACATAAAGGAAACCATTTTATTCATACCCATCCTCCCCTTGTTCCTTTCACCTGACAGCAACCAACCAACTGAGTACGTGTGCTTGAAAGGAGGGACAATCTTGCACTCATTATCATTGAGGATTTTGTCAATGTCACTTGAGGTTACATGTGGGACATGGGGTACGACGGGGCTGGTCGACAATTGACCTTTGGGAAATCCTCACGAGTGCGAGGTTTTAGAGTCTCGACAGGCTCCTGTCCTTGACACAGATGCCCTGGAAGGATTGTAAATAGGACGCAGCTTCTCAACACCCTCGCTCAGACTCTGTTGAGTATGGGGGACTCGCGCAGATTAACGTCGCACAGTAAGGCGCTAACTGGAAGACGGCAGCATCCGATTGCATCGCCTTTTGCACGCCGAACGCAATGAAGACAGTTGACTTGGAGCCATCTGCGTTGCGAATCTTGGTTCAAAACTCGATCTTGACAAGTACAGCAGTCTCGTTGTGCGACTTTCCGGCATGAGGTTCTCTCTGATGTGGCTGTCGCAAGCAAGACCAAGAGAGCTTGCGTTTGCGGTTGGCAACGGGGCAAGCAGCCTTGCCAGCGACCTGCAGACCGTCGGGCACAAAGGATTGGATGGAGTCGGTCGCTGCGTAGTAGTTGTGCTTGTCCAAAAAAAAAACAGACCGGGGACAACTTTCTTATCCTTGGCGGAACTTCTGCAAAAAGGCATCGACCTACCTCATCAGTCGCGAGGACCCGACCCCGACCAACGTCGACGTCTCATGAAAGACGGCTGAGCTACAAATTAGTAAATGTGGTCCTTGTCAGCACTGCTGTGACGTCCTTCGCAAACCTCGATGGTCGTCGATCGTGAGACAATGTCACAAGAAACAAGATACCTCCATGACGAGCACAACGTTCCATGAAACCCCTCCGAGTTCAACAAGTATCCACCTTCACCTCGGGAATCTATCATCGAACCTGAGGCCATCGAAATCACGCAAACATCCCGTGTGAAATACACCATATAGTTCAGCCGGAAGGTGGTCTCGCTACTCACTCAAGGCATTTCTAGTGCAGAGACCATCTAGTTGACGACGGAAATACAGGTCCGCGCCGTACAGGTACCGCCACTCCTACTTGGTGTTGGCCTATGCCCTTTAGAGAGCAATCTAGTCGATGTAGACGTCTTTGGATTGTGGATGCCAGGGATTAGGTGACGAAGCCGGACTGTGTCTCAGAAGTTGTGACACGTGACAAATAAATCGATTGTCACTCTTCTCCTCCCATCCCCCGCAAGTTGAACGCTCTTGGCAAGTCGAGGGTTGCACGCCCCGTCCAAGTTCACTCCTATGCAACTTGACGTTGTGCGGTGGTATTATTCACTGTCTTTACCAATCACCTTTGTACAATCATGGAACCTTGTGGGTGCCCTCAGCTTGAGACCAAAAACATGGCCATCACAGAAAGTGGACTGCCGTCACCTCTCGGTTGCTTCTTCTTTCTCCTCGACTGATCGTGTTTGTTCTGCTCGTCATATCCGCAGGCTATTCTAATGCTCTCGGTATCCAGGTGGCCCGGACGTCGGCCGTTACAGTGGACGCGGTGTATTAAATACTGTTTCAAGGTTATCTGCCGTCCACTACACACCTATCGAAGAATCCTTATCATGTTTGCCGTCTTTCTTTTCCGTGGCACGGCTAGCGTAGGCACAAATCTCGAGACCAAAGCAGGATGTGTTCATTTCTAGTATTGGGTCAGCCGGCTGCAGCTTCTTTGCAGCACTCTTGCGTATGTCTGCGGGTGGACCAGTGACTCTCCAAGTCATCCCTGGATAGGTGTGTGCTAAAAGAGTAGATCGTATTCCAGCATTTCGGCTAGACTACAGAAAAAAGGCAAAAGTCTACCCCGTTTTGTACCTGTCCCTCCATTAAGCAACCAATAACTTAGTACGTGCGCTTGAAAGGAGGAACAGCCTTGCACTCATTCTCGTCGAGGGTTTTGTCAATGACACTGCGATATTTAATGGTGACGTCTGGCGAGCTGACATCGTGCCATGTGAGGGTGTGCTTCATCCAGTTCTCGTCGTCACGCTAACAAGACGTAAAAGGTAAGGGATTGGATCATGGGGCGTGACAAACGTCGGTCCAGCACTAACCTCTGGAAAGTCCTCACGAGCGTGAGCACCACGGGATTCCTTGCGAGCAGCAGCAGCAGTGATGGTCTGGACAGCGCACTGGAGAATGTTGCGGAGTTCCAGGGTCTCGACGAGGTCACTATGTGAGCGTCAGCACTGCGTTATCCGTCACGTCCGACAAGCCACTTACGAGTTCCAGATCATGCTCCTGTCCTTGATGCCTACGTCCTGGAAGGAGTTGTAAATGGAACGCAGCTTCTCAACACCCTCGTCCAGACTTTGCTGAGTACTGTAGACCCACGTAGATTAGTGTCGCACAGCAAGACCACGCAAGTCGCGACCAACCGGAAGACGGCTGCATCCGATTGCATCGCCTTTTGCATGTCAAGTCTGATGGAGGCAGTTGACTTGGGGCCATCTGCGTTGCGAATCTGGTCCAAAAACTCGATGCTGCCGAGTCCGGCCTCGTCGGAAATCTTCTTGTGCGGCTTTCCGGGTGTAAGGTTCTCCTTGATGTGGTTGGCGCAAGCACGACCGAATACGACGATGTCAAGGAGAGAGTTTGCACCAAGACGGTTGGCGCCGTGGACAGACACGCAGGCAGCCTCACCGGCGGCGTACAGACCAGGAACAATCTTGTCCTCGCCGTTCTGCAAAAAGGCATCAGAGGGAAAAGGTATGCCACATAGTCAATCGACCTACCTCGCTGGTCGTGAGGACTTCACCAGTATACCTCGTTGGAATTCCGCCCACTGAACCTTCGTCAGCCTATTCGACCAACATGAACAAGTCGGACTCACTGTTGTAGTGGACGGTAGGCAACACTGGGATAGGCTCTTTGGTGACGTCGACACCAGAGAAGATAGCAGCAGTCTCCGAAATACCGGGCAGACGCTCGTGAAGGACCTCAGGAGGCAGATGGCTGAGTTGCAGATAGATATGGTCCTTGTCAGGGCCAACACCACGTCCCTCGCGAATCTCGATGGTCATCGATCGTGAGACGACGTCACGAGAAGCAAGATCCTTCGCGGTAGGAGCATAGCGTTCCATGAAACGCTCACCCTCCGAGTTCAACAAGTATCCACCTTCACCACGAGAACCTATGTCGAAACCAGCAAGATCATGTAAACATCCCACGCAAAGAAGCGCACAACTTACCTTCGGTGATGAGGCATCCGGCGCCGTAAATACCAGTGGGGTGGAATTGAACGAATTCCAGATCTTGCAAAGGAAGGCCTGCACGGGAAACCATAGCGTTGCCGTCACCAGAGCATGTGTGTGCGCTCGTGCAGCTAAAGTAAGCCCGTCCGTAACCACCGGTAGCTAAAACGGTCTTGTGCGCCCTGAAGCGGTGGAGGGTGCCGTCTTCCATGTTGAGTGCGATGACACCAACACACTCGCCGTCCTGCATGATCAAGTCGATGGCAAAGTATTCGATGAAGAAGTTGGTGTTATGGCGAAGAGACTGGCCATAGAGCGTGTGTAGGAGAGCATGGCCAGTACGGTCGGCGGCGGCGGCACAGCGGTATGCCTGACCACCTTTGCCGTACTTTAGGGACTGACCACCGAAAGCACGCTGGTATATTTTCCCATCTTTTGTTCGCGAAAACGGTACGCCATAGTGTTCGAGCTAGAGTAACCAGTGGGCCTGCGTCTCCGCGCCAGATCTGTCTGAGCATACCTCGATGACGGATCTTGGTGCTTCACGGCACATGTAGTGAATGGCGTCCTGATCACCGAGCCAGTCTGAACCTTTAACCTGGAGCGAGTATATGAGCCGAGAAGCACGCGATTCCAAGTCGCCTTACCGTGTCGTACATGTGCCATCTCCAGTCGTCCTCGGTCATGTTCTGGGAGATGGGAAAGCAATCAGAGGTGGGACGAGACAAGAAGAACTTGGATACACACGCCCAGCGCAGCATTGATACCACCCTGCGAGACGAGGTCAGGAAGACAGAGAGGCAGACGACGTGCTGACTGACCTGTGCGGCCACGGTGTGACTCCGGGTGGGAAACAGCTTTGTGATACACGCAGTGTTGAGGCCCGCCTCTGCGAGACCAAAGGCGGCTCTGAGACCCGCACCACCGGCACCACTTTCGGGCGCGAGTGTCAGCTTCGGAAACGCGTCCGACGGGTGCACTTACACGACAATCGCATCGTACTCATGCTCGACGAGTGGATACTTGCCGGAAGACCAAGACTAGCGCATGGATGGTGAGAGAGAAGCCAACGAAGGTGGTGCGGAGACGGTACCTTGACCTCTTGGGCTTTGACTGGATTTGTTGCCACGACCCTGCGTGCAGGAAGTGTTGTAGAAAACGGGCGGTGGAGAGCCCTGGGGGAGACCTTTGCCAGGGACTTTCTGAACATTGTGGGCGGGGGAGAGAAGGCGAGCGACTTTCCGAGGGATCACGAGAAAGACGCCCGGCGCATGATTTCCCATGCGTGGCCTCCGGTTCGCAAAAATTCCCTCCCGGCAGAACAATCGTAGTTACACGCACGTCTACCCCAGCACGCCAAGCGGGTCATGCTGCACCGACACCGGCTTCTGTACTTCTGCTGCCGCATCACTACCAACTACAGTCCGGTCCGACCACCGCCCAGGCCCAACGTTCTCCGATGCCCTCTGGAAAGGGTTGTTTGCAGATGCCCGCACGGGCGCCCGCGGTAGCGTCGCACGCAAAGCGACCGGCGGACCCGACGACGCTGAACGGCTTTGATCTGGTGCAGTAGGCGCCTTGGACGAAATGAAGCCACGAAGTGCCTCATTTACACTCGCGGGAAGTGGAGTGGATCGTCTGTCGCGGGATGATCCAGATCTCGTGGCCGACGGTGGCGTTTCGCGGGCCTCCCAACGTCTTTTAAATTCCTCCTCCCCCCAGAGCCGACGTTCATCCACCTGGTTGATCTGTCCACTCAGGACATCCCGCACGTACGACAGAGATTCCAACGACTGCTTCCTCTGTGCTCGCCAGGCTTCTTGCTCATCTTGTTCGTCCACCTTCCGACTGAGTGTCTCTAGAATCCATCCGACAGCCTCCCCAATATGCTTATTCTGTTGCCGAAGTTCTGCCAGTTCACGTGCCGATTCGAATTCACCACGATGATCCCAGGCATATCTTTCCGTCGGTGTCCGTTCGTCAAGAAGCGGGTAGGAAGAAATAGAGGACGACCCAAAGGACGGGGGACGGACAAGAGTGGACGCCAGATCAGGAAGATTGCGCTGCATGCCATTTCAGCACGCACACTTCGCGATCGCCATGTCATCTCACCTTTAGCTCAGACACAGCACTCATGACGGTCTTGTTAATGCCCAGGCTCTCCCCACGATCCAAAAATCCACGGGCAATGAGCTCTGGAAAGCCAAGCTGAAAGGAAGGTTGCGGACGAAGGCCTTCTGGCGAAGGGCTACTCGAGACATACTCTGAAGAACTTGTTTGGTGTGTTTTCTCGATCGGACGAGCTTTTCGTCTGGCAACCGGCGGGGGCTCCGGAACTTCGAGAGGAATGTTTAAAAGATTATGATTTTCGATCGCGAGGGTTGCGCCTGCAGACGGTGTTCGGAGTATCTCCAGTGCTGTTGCCTGACGGATGAGAAGTTGTATGTGGTGTGCAGCGCCTTGTTCATGAGTTGGACATGCCGGATATCGCAGGAGGTTCATCAGTTGAGTGCTGTAGTCCGATGATATGACTGGACAAGTTCCCGTCAGTGACCGACCGCTGACTCATGGATCTAAACTTGCGTTTCGTTCGTATACGTATGAGCATCGCGACACACGTCCACTGGACGATCTCGGAGAGGGGATAGGAGCTTGCAAACAATCCGTCCCACAGTGTCATCGCTTCATTCATCGGAAATTCTCGCGTGAACAGCAAACGAAGCCATCGTCTTCATCGTACGTTAGCAAGGCGCATGCAGAATAGATCACTGACATACAAACCATACATCTGTGGCTCGACACCAGCAGACTGCATCGCATCATGCAACACAGGATCAACGGACTTGAGGAGTGTGCCCTGTATGTTGTTACACGTCTGGATGATCGGGGAGACATATGGCTTCAGGTTAATCGGTCCGCGAGACACAGCGGGGGAGGTTGGCTCCTTCCATTCGTACCAGTGCGAGATGCTGCGCATCAAGGAGGAAAACAGGGCCCAGGAATCGGCGGCAGCCCATGATCGAGAACACAGCTCTGAAAACAAAGGGTCTGGCACCGATGAATCCGATTCCGCAACAGAGTCGTAATCTAATGCCAAAGACATCATTTATACTTCAGCTTGGAGCAGAGGTAGATGAACGGACTGGAAAGACAAGGGGACGGTGGGACTACCTAAGGCAGTAAAATAAGGTGGCGACTTACCGACAGCATAGAACAGAGGAGCGAGCAGCTCGTGCATGCCTTGTCGATATCCAATGTCTGGGTGCATCAGACAGTACAGGAACAAGACATTGGTCAACTGGTGCTGGACCTCGTCGTTTCGAAAATATCCCATGTCTGGGAACCTGCGTGCAAGTAGAAGTGACCGTCGCAGATGGCAATTCTGGATCTGCTCACGTTCGCTCGACATCTTGCTGGATCGTCTTCCGAAGGTCCACCGCAGCGAACCACGCTCTCCATGGATTCTGTTGGGGACGACCGATGTCCGAGTCATCTAGAAAGCATCGAACGCCACATACCTCGTCGTGCAAACTCAACGGATTGTTCATCTCCAAGTCTGCCGTCGATTGTGTCTTCCGCCTCGGTATCACGAGTCCAGGTACGACAAAGCTCTCATCGTAACTCCCATCGGGGGCCCTCATCTTTTCTAGCAACAGCTCCGAGAATTGCTTGCGAGAACCCCGAAGCAACTCGATGGGTATGCTGGGCACTCCGTCAGGCGGTGGCTCGAGTGGCTCATCTTTCAGGAGAAACAACTGCCAGAGGCGATGTCATCAGCATTTCTGAACAGTAAGACACATGGACGACGGATGTCTCGCCTTCCATGCTAGACTTCGTCCCGGGACTCCAACAGCACCTTCCGAAGAGTCAAATAATTGTGCTTGGCCAACAATGTCCCTGAGTTTAGAGAGCGTGAAACCACCATGGAAAAGCTGCTGAAAGACGCGGCTGGCATAATGACGTGAACACAGTGTTCACTGTAGGATAACATTAGACGGGGACGTACTACGTAGACCGTGCGGTAGGTCGGGCCACTTGCTCAGCCATTGTAGGGTGGTTCGCGTCCGACACAGCAGATAATCAATTTTTAGAGATAAACCACCAATGAGGTGCTGTTGCCCACCCGACCAAATACCAGTACTGTGCCCGTAAATCAACTTGTTGTGGATCATCCCAAACTCAAGACAACGATGCTTGCAACCGCCAGGAAAGATAAAAGATAGAAATTCATTCTAAGATGCCTTGTGTAACGTACAAACTGTGGAATTACTGGATGGAATACAACCTACTAACATGATGCAATGAAATCGGACAATCGGATGCAGGTAGAAGCCAATGGTTAGCGAACCCTTTAGTCAACTTCCTCGACACTTGGGCCATCCTCAGAAGCACCAGGGAATCCACCTGGCGCACCACCGGGGAACCCGCCTGGTGCACCGCCGGGGAATCCACCGGGTGCGCCACCAGCGGCACCATAGAGCTTCTGCATGATCGGGTTTGCAATACCCTCGAGCTCTTTTTGCTTCTCCTCGTACTCCTCCTTGGAGGCTTCTTGTGAACTGTCGAGCCACTGGATGGCCTCGTCGACAGCAGACTTGAGTTTAGCCTTGTCTGAGGCGTCGAACTTGTCAGCGAGCTTCTCGTCCGTAAGGGAGTTACGCAGGTTGTAAGCGTAGGATTCGAGACCGTTCTTGGCCTGGATACGAGCAGCAGCAGCCTCATCCTCAGCTACCAGATGAAATCGTCAGCACTCACATCAAGTTGACGTGGCCAAGTCAAAACCTACATTTATATTTCTCAGCCTCGTTGACCATGCGCTCGATCTCCTCCTTGGACAAACGACCCTTGTCGTTGGTGATTGTGATACGGTTCGACTTGCCCGTGGTCTTGTCGTGCGCAGAGACGTTTAAGATACCGTTGGCGTCGATGTCGAAGGTGACCTCAATCTGAGGAACACCACGAGGAGCAGGAGGAATACCAGAGAGTTCAAACTTGCCAAGCAAATTGTTGTCCTTGGTGCGTGCACGTTCACCTTCATACACTTGGATTAATACGCCGGGCTGATTATCAGAGTATGTTGAGAAAGTCTCGGACTTCTTGGTAGGGACAGTCGTGTTGCGCTTGATGAGAGCGGTCATAACACCTCCGGCGGTCTCGATACCGAGCGACAAGGGAGCGACATCGAGGAGGAGGAGGTCCTGCGTCTTCTCCGAAGTGTCACCGGAGAGAATGGCCGCCTGGACAGCTGCGCCATATGCCACGGCTTCATCGGGGTTGATGCTCTTGTTTGGCTCTTTGCCATTGAAGAAATCCGAGACAAGCTTCACGATACGGGGGATACGAGTGGAGCCACCGACCAAGACAATTTCATGAACGTTGCCCTTATCGATCTTAGAGTCGCGGAGCACTTTCTCAACAGGCTCCAAAGTGCTGCGGAACAAATCCTGGCACAACTCCTCGAAACGAGCACGGGTGAGGGATGTGTAAAAGTCGATGCCCTCGAAGAGAGAATCAATTTCGATGGAAGTTTGAGTGGCGGAGGAGAGAGTGCGCTTGGCACGTTCGCAAGCAGTGCGGAGGCGACGGAGTGCGCGGGGGTTAGATGAGAGGTCTGCAAGGCAATCAATGCGAGCTGCATGGTGGGCAAACGACTACTCACCCTTCTTGTTCTTGCGCTTGAACTCCTGAACGAAATGGTTGACGAGACGGTTGTCAAAGTCCTCGCCTCCCAAGTGGGTGTCGCCGGCGGTAGCCTTGACTTCAAAGATACCCTCTTCAATGGTGAGAAGAGAGACATCGAAGGTTCCTCCGCCAAGATCGAAAATCAAAACATTACGCTCTCCAGAAACCTTCTTATCCAAACCATAGGCAATAGCAGCGGCAGTAGGTTCGTTAATGATACGAAGGACGTTAAGACCAGAGATCGTGCCTGCATCCTTGGTTGCTTGACGCTGAGAATCATTGAAGTAAGCTGGGACAGTGACGACAGCGTTGGTAACGTTATAACCCAGATATGATTCGGCAGTTTCCTTCATCTTGAGAAGGACCATGGACGAAATTTCTTCGGGAGACTGCCATTGAAGTCAAAGGACACACCGAATTCATTGTGCACGAAACACCTACAAATTCCTTCGTCTCTCCCCGGTATTCAACCTGAATATAGGGCTTCCCAGTCTTGTTGAAAACTTTGAAAGGGAAATGCTTGATGTCAGACTGCACTTCGACGTCGTCGAACTTGCGTCCAATAAGGCGCTTGGCATCGAAAACGCTGAGAAGAGCGCGTCAACCTGAAGGGCCAAGATCGACACATGGTGGGCTTACGTGTTGTGAGGGTTCATCGCGACTTGGTTTTTAGCGGCATCACCGATGAGACGTTCGCTCTCAGAGAAAGAGACATAAGAGGGGGTCGTTCGGTTACCCTGGTCGTTGGCGATGATCTCAACACGATCATTTTGCCAGACACCAACACAACTAAGCAGACCAGTTGAGACACAGGACTCGGGCAGAGACGCATAAACTCACGAGTAGGTCGTGCCAAGATCGATACCGATAGCTTTTGCCATGGTCGTGTGTCTTAGGGGATAAAGCTGATGATGAAGGTGAGCCGTCGCTGATCGTTAACAAGGACGGCGAGGACTTACCGAAGGCAACGAGGAGGGGGAACGAGCAGTGAAGACGGGGCGACTAAGCGGGTAAGATTATATATCGAGTGGGATTCTGTGTCGTTCCAGGACCTTCCTTGGCTGTTCTAGAGGGTTCCTTCCTGACGTAGTACGATTAGATAATGAAAACATACACTCTTCCTTCCACCGGTTTCACCTGCAATCCAGTACCTCGTAGAAAGTAGAGCTCTAGCAGATCTGTACGTGTACGGTACACAGACTGATGGGTAAAATCATACGCATGCACATTCTTGATGTTACATGCTCCGGCGGTAAAAAAAAAAAAAAAAAAAAGCAGAAGAAAAACATCGCAGATTCTTTGTTCATGCAAAAGGCAAGGAACGAGGTGGCACGAATGAAACGCGGGGAAAATAGGCTGGGTACATCATCAAGGGTCATCAGAATGTCGGGAGGACGCCGGTATGGCTAATGGCGACATGCAGATATTGGCATCTGTCAGTAACGTAGGTCCAGGTTAAGCTCCGTTGGTATGTGGTCCAATACCGATCGTGTCCTCTAGACTACGGTGGGCTTGGAGATCCCGGATAACCGACGGATCGACTGGCAACAGTGGTCAGGAAAGCTGTTCCACACATCCAGTGGCAACCTGAGTTACCTGGCAAGACACTCTTCCTCCGGACGTGGGGACTTTGTGCAACAGGTGAATGGTCACTCCCCACGTGCGGATACTCGCGCTGAAATAGCTTGTAAGTACGCATTCTACACCTGCATGTCGTATGCACGAACATCCAAACCGGGGTCCGCCATCGGTACCCTTTCAATCCCGCTCTCATCCAATTCCGCCGGCACTTCGCCGTCGATTGACACGGCGTTCAACTCCATCGACAACTCTAAAATATCCGAGTCGTCGCCGATGGATGGCGGGGGTGGTGGTAATCGTTCCACTTCTTGGAATCCTTTTGGGAACCTCCCGCCAGTGTTGTAAATCGCCTTTTCGCGCACTTTTTGCCATTGTTCGTAACGGTCAACTGCATGTTGTTGCTCACTGAAAATGGTCCGATGAACAGTCAATCGGGAATGCGAGCGCGAATACCAACTCGATTTTTCGCTGTTTGTACTGCTGCAATGTCGCGTCGAACAACTCGGGGTTAATTTCCATGAACAGTTTGAGAGCATTATACACCATCCCATGTATCGTCCTGTGCATTCGTTGTCGGATGCAACTGCCCTTGCATGGAAAGAGACGCTTACCGGTTCCAATGTGATTTTGAGTTCGTGTACAACGCGGGGAAGACAATGGGTAAGAGAACAGCCAAGTTGTCGCTCATGAGGTTGACAACATATTCGTTGTTCCAATACAGTAATGCTCGCTCGGCCACCTGGAAATGTTGACTGTTGATGCACCTCGCCAGTTGCTGGAACAGTGGCACCTGAATTTTCTGAAATTCGGCGGGATCGGTGACGTCCAATACTTCTTCGACCTCGTTCAAGAACATGACTTCCTTTGGCGAGTTGACCTTGGGCCAGTACTTAAGCAGGCCCAACATGACTTCTTCTGCGAGAGACGGGTCCTTTTCTAAAAATTGAACAACACAATAGGCTAATTGAGGATGGTAAAGCGCCAGGCTCTTGACTTTGTGGAGCGGGACAAGAACTCGAGTTAAAAAGGTTTTGTGTTCCTCTTTGAGAGGAAGTGCAAACCCATTGATGATCGAACCGAGGATTTCCAAGAGCTCCGCGATTCCATTGTGCCGCTCTGTCTCGTAGATAAAATGGTAGAAGACGTTGCTTATAGAACGGCGAATGAAGGCGCGGAGATTAAGAAATTTGCCGTATATACGGTGAAGCGTAGTCTTGAGGAAATCGCGCTCTCGTGGGTCCTCGGAGTCAAAAAGCTCGAGAAGATTGAGCACGAAGGGCTGGTCGATGTACCGTTTTGCGAGGTTTGTGTTGAAGTCGGGACTTTCAACGAAACGAAGGAAAAACTCGTAGACGATTTGAAGATGAGGCCAGGCAAGTTCCAGGACCGGCTCATCTTCCTCAGGGTCGAAGGCATCGCCGGTGGGGTTGACAGGAGGGGGTATAGAGCGGAAGAGATTGACAGCAAACTGTGCACGGTGAGATGATGCGGGCGACGAGTGGCCAGGAGACTGACCATGTTTACAACCTCGGGGTATATATTTTCGGTAATCACCCCTCGTTGAGTGGTAATGTACTCGAGCATTTCGTGCAAGGTCTGGGCTTTAATTTGTTTACCTTTGAGCTCTGAGCTGGCGTCGTTAAAGTCGAATAATACACGACACTGGTTGAGCTTCTTGACGAAGAGAAGAGACCTCTCGGAGGGAGGTACCTCTGATGGGCTGGTTAAACAAGGAGGAGACGGAAGGGGATCAAAGGAACAAACCAGCAAAAGGGGCCAGTCGCTCGATCTCGACTCTTTCCGTGACGACGAAACGGCTGCTGCGCTGTTTGCGGGGAGGCTTTCCGACGATAGGGATTGTGTCACGGGGGCCGGAGCGGAGACGGTTGAGGGTGCTGGCGCGTGGGGGGGTAGCATTGGTGCCAGGAAGATCCAATCCCAAGGAGGTGCGCTCGGGCGAACCAAACTGGCCCGATCTGGGGGCTGGTTCGGGGGCGGGATCTGAGCTGACGACAACGATGGGGGGGATCGAGGACTGGTTTGAATTGTATCTACGGTCGGGGGCGGAGGGCTGAGGGGGCGGGGGGGGCGGGGCGCGGTTGTAGGCGGGCGGGGCGTGGGGGGGGAGGGTGTGGGTGGTGGTGTTGCTGGCGGAGGCGCCCGGGTGGCCCGGGGGGGGGGGGGTGGGCGGGGGG
>JBBPKK010000891.1:0-14543 GCA_038089215.1 Tylopilus vinaceipallidus
GGTCGATGCTCCGCCGGCGCTGCGAGTCGGTGCGCTCCGGACTGTCGAGATTTGAGGTGCGCACGGGGGTGGCGGGAACCGAGGACGAGCGGGGCTGGGGCGCGGCGACGTAAAACGCGGTACCGATCTTTTTCGCAAACTGTTTCAGCCTGTCGCGCTTGCGCTCGCGGACGTAGTCCTCGGGTTTCATGCTGAGACTGAGGTCGCTAAAGTCCTCGTAGGTCTGCGAGACGTGCTTGCAGGCCTGGCAGACGAGGATGCTCGTGAGGGTGCCGCTGAAGAGCATGTCGACGAGGGAGAAGAGCGCATCGTCTGGCGGGGGGGCAGGGTGGCGGGATGGCTGGGTGCGCCTGCCCGTCTTTTTGGGCGGCGATCGCTGCTTGATGACCTGCGATGGAGCGTGAGCGGGACGAGGGTGAGCGGGCATGGGGCACCTACGTCCATCTCCTCCATGCGGACGGCGTCGAGGAGCTGGCAGAGAAACTCGTGGGCGTCCTGCTGGCGGAAATCGAGGTACTGGTCGTACTTTTTGCCGAGTGCGGCGAGGAGGTCTCTGAAAGGGGGCTCGTCAAAGGGGGAGCGGGAGATGGGGCGCAGGGACGGACTTGGGGCTCACGGTCTCGCGCTTGCGGTTGTACTGGATGTCCCATGCGGCGTGGAGGACGGCGACGAGGTGGTCGCCGATGGGGAGTGCGTCGCACCAGGGCTGATCGTGGACGCCGGCGAGGCCGTGGCCGTTTGTGAGGACGGGAGAGCGGCGGGACGCGACGGGGACGGCGGGACGCTGGGTGGGGAGGGGCACGGGGAGGAAGCGGACGAGGAGGTGGAGGTCGTGGGTGGCGATGAGCTGGGGCGCGGGGGTGAGCGTCCGGGCGGGTGCGGTGTGAAATGGGGACGCACAGCCTGGAGGACGGAGTTCATGAAGCAGGTGTTGCCGTGGTTGGGGAGTCCCGGGGGCAGCAGGGCGGACCGCTCGCGTTCTTCGCGGGCCCTCCTCGCCCGGTGCTGCTCCTGCGGCGAGGGCGTCTTCGATTTCGCCATGGCGCCAGGGTCTCCAAGCCATCTCTGTTAAATACCGTCTACGCCTTACTCGCGACCCCCACCAGGGGGGTCACGCCCTCCCCAGCACCCGCCCCAGTCGCCGAAGCAGCATCCCGTTCTCCGCCTCCGTCCCGACAGAAATACGCAGACACCCATCGCACCCCGGCTCGTCCCCGCGGTATCGCACCACCACGCACTCCTCGCCCGGCCCTTTCTCCTCCGCCAGCGTCCGGTACACCCTGGCTGCCCGCGCCCTGTCCGGCACGCCCGTCCTGCGGTCCAGGATCGGGACCATCACGAAATTCGCCTCGCCCCCGCCGATGCTCTTGCCGACGCCCAGGTCCGCGAGGCCCTCGAGCGCGCCCTTGAGCTTCTCGCGCGACTCGAGCAGCGTGCTAATTTTGTCCCGCATCCCCTCGAGCGCGGCCGGCTCGAGCGCAGCCATCGCCAGGTGCGCAGTCGGCGCAGACACATTGTACGGCGCCTTGGCGTTGCTCAGCACTTGCATCAGCGGGGGCTGCGCCAGGGCCGCACCGAGCCTGCGCTCCGCGTCAGTACGCAGTCCGTCACCCTCACCGTGGTACACACCGGATGGCCGCCAGCCCGAAGCTCTTGCTCAGCGTCTGCATCACGCACACGTTGGCATACTCGTTGATCAGCGACACCGCAGACGCCTCCGGCCCCGCGAAATCAATGTAGGCCTCGTCGACGACCACGATCCCTTTGAAGGGTTCGTACTCCAGCAGGGCGCGGATGGCCGTGAGCGAGATCGTCGTCCCAGACGGGTTGCCGGGAGAGCACAGAAAGACGAGTTTGATAGACGGGTCCCTAGACAGCGCCTCCTTGACCTGCCCCGTTCGTCAGTCCATAGTCGCGCCCAATGACCGTCGCACCCACCGCGTCCACGTCCAGACTGAATCGTCCCCTCTCCCCGCCCTCACCCTCGCGCCCGCTCAGATTGAGATGGCACTTGGTGATCCCGATATCGTTGACCTGAGCACAGACCGCGTACATGCCGTACGTCGGCGGCGTGATCAAGATCTTTTCGCGCGCGGGCACGACGCACACCCGCATGAGGAGGTCGATCACCTCGTCCGACCCGACCCCGAGGAAGACGTACTGCTCGCTCGGCAGCCCTCTCAGCGCCGCGATGCGCGCCTTGATCTCGTCGTGCCGCGGGTCGGGGTATCGGTTCAAGCGCGCGCTCAGCGTGCCCTGCAACTCGGGGGGGATGCGCGCAGACGGCACGAGCGAGTGGCCGAGCGAATTTTCGTTGGCATCGAGCAGGATGCCGTCTTGATAGTCGTCCCGCGCGCATCGGTAGGGGCGCAGCGCGAGGATGTTGGGCCGGATCACATTTTCGATGTCAAAGTGGGCGGGCTTGCTTGGGGCTGAGGAGGGCGCCAGACCGAGGATCGGCATCGCGTCGTGGATCGGACGATGATGACTCGTGCTTTCGACTCCGACGTCACTGTCGGGCGATTCTCCAGGTCGAACTGCGAACCACACTGGGGCCCGTGGTAAACATCCTGGTTTTACTCTCACCCTTGGCCATGGTGGGTTAGCGTATCATAGACAAGACAGGCCAGGCGTCATTGTGTCGATCCTACTGTCTTCCACTGTCTGGTCCAGCATTGCGACTCCTGCTACTACCTACTGGTCCTGGCACATCAAATGGTGCGCAAAGACCATTGGTGGTGAGAGACAACGCTACCGCGAGGGTCGAGACTAGCGTCGACATTCGGGGGCGCCTATCCCCACCCAACATGTCTCACCATGATGGGGCACGCTGTCGTCAACGCTGCCGCTCAGGCCACTGCCAGTTAACGACGATCCACCACGTGCTCGTACGTCATCCTTCCGCCTAGTCACTCTGCGGAGAACATTTTCTTGCGCGGTTCTGCGGCTGGGCGCAACGTAGTCAAACACCATCGTGCCATCGTCATCAACTGGATCGTGAACGTGCACGAGTACGAAGCCTTCCCCACTCCGTTCCTCTGCCAGTTACGGTCTGGCTCGACGCGATTCCAGTGGGACACGCTCACGAACAAGATCGGACCCGGTTCCTCTATCAGTCCTCACGGCAGTCATCCTCGGCTACCCGGATTGGGTCCGGGTCGCTATGCCTCCGGGTATCCGGAGCAAGTGCAAAGGCGGCGAGTCCAACTCGCGTCTGCCAGGACCTGTCCGAGCGGCTGTGGGTGCGCAGGGGCGGGGGAAGGGTTGAGGCGGCGACGGCGATGGAGACAAGTTAGTAAAAGCGACAAGACGAGCTAATGCTCACTGCACCACACATCCAGAACCGAGAGCGAGTACGGCATGTTGGGCAGGAAGGAAAGCATCGAAGAAAGCGAGAATTGGATCGTCGTGAACGTTTGTCAGAGCTGCTCAGGTTCCGAATCGCTGACAAGCCTCTTCGAAAGTCCCTCGAGATTGCCATTGCGACTCAGGCAAGGTGATCATAGCGGTCTTGCCTACACTCTATGTCTATCGATAGTACGTATCCTTGCGACCTTCCCAGATCTCTCGTTCCTCGCACTCCTCCGGCCGCTACGCGTGGTGCTGTCACGTGTGGTCAAGAGATACTAATCCCATTTGCAGGGGCAACGGTATTGTGCACAGTTCGCATGTTTCGTCGACATTCTTCACCCGGCTGGTGCGCATGAAGAGTTGTCAATACCTTTGTAATCGGACGTTTGATAGGGGATCAAGTCTAGATCTCCGCCATCAAGTCAATCCACTTGCTAATATTTGCACTTAGCACTGCCATACGCTGGGACTCGACCTGGGGGTCTCTGAATATGAATTGCTCCTTGCCTTGCAGAAAATACTCGGTGGCTCCAACATGAAGCGGAGCGTGCGCTGTGTCTGTCAGATGGCATCAGATGCCGAGGATTGCACGACACGTTGCGAGACTATCTATGTCCCGTTTGCATCTCCATGCTCGTTGCAGTTGTTTCTCGAAGGTGCCCACGTCCTGAATTGATCTTCGAGCTGGTGTATCAGCGCTTTGCATTATACCTATTGAATATACACTCGGAGATATCCCGAAGAAGATGCGAGGTGCTCCCTGAGGGCTCGCCGTTCGTACGATCGCGTCATCCCGAATGACTCGGACTGTTCGTAATCCCGTTTCAAATATCACCTCCGCAAACTCTCCATAACATCGCAACAACCTTCAGTCTAAAGGCACCGAATGGGAGAAGAAGGTATCCAGGACTAGCAGATATGTTTCGGCAAGACTTCGGCAGCATTTGTGAGTAACAAATCTCGAGACGCGTTACTGTGGGACCGTCTCGCTCGTCTCGTAAGTCACTTTCCAGGTGTCATTATTTTTGTACCAGTGCACCCAGGCAGATGGGCTACATAAAGTCTTTGGTGTTCCATTGTTCCCCGCGCTTCACTTGTCTCACGCAAGATGGCCTTCAGGCTACTGTCCGCTCTCGTTTTTGCTGCTGCTGCTGTCAGCGCGCAAACTTTCTTGCCCTTGGCGTTCGCTGGCGTCAACATCGCGGGCTTTGGTATGCCAGGGTTTACGCGAATCAGAACGCCGTTTGATGACCCTCACGCGGCGCAGATTTCGGATGCGGCACGGATGGCACTTGCAACATCACCGAGGCTTGCCCTCCCCTCACACAACTGGGTTGTAAGCGACGTGTTCACATAACTCGGGCGCGGACAGATACTCACGTATGCATGTAGGTGCCGATGGCCTTGGTCAAATGCAGCACTTTGTCGAGGACGATGGCTACAACGTGTTCCGTCTCCCGGTCGGCTGGCAATATCTTACATACAACAAGATGACTGGCGTACTCAACCAAACTCAATTCGCTAATTACAACATGCTTGTCAGCGCATGCTTGAGTACCGGCGCACACTGTGAAATTGATATTCACAACTACGCACGGTATGATGGAGAGGTAAGTTTTTCGTCGTGATGTTTCACCATGGCCTCAAACAAGCTTTCTCCCAGATTATCGGCCAGGGTGGTCCGAGCAACGAGATCTTTGCTGAGCTCTGGTACAACATTGCTGATTGCTGGAAAAACGAGTCCCGAGTTATTTTTGGAGTGTATGTTCTCCCGCACTGTTTCGATTTAATCGTCTGAGATACCTTAGCATGAACGAGCCTCACGATATTCCCGTGCGTCTAGTTCGACCGAATTCTTCTCACTAAACTTGATGGGCGTGTACAGGACATCGTCACCTGGGCCGGATCTGTTCAGGCCGCCGTAACTGCGATTCGCTCGACGGGTGCTACATCGCAAATCATCCTTCTCCCCGGAAACAACTACACGTCTGCCGAGACCTTTGTTTCAAGTGGTTCTGCGGCGGCGCTCGACATGGTCAGAAACCCCGATGGCACCATCACCAACTTGATCATGGACGTGCACAAGTACCTCGACTACGACAACTCGTGAGTAGGCCTTCCTGAACCCGTTACTTGTCCTGTCTGCTCAGCGCGATGCCAGCGGGACCCATGCGCAATGCGTCACGAACAATATTGAGAGTTCGTGGTATCCCCTCTCTACCTGGCTTCGCGAGAACGGCCGGCAAGCACTCAACACCGAGACCGGCGGAGGGAATGTGGACTCGTGCGTTGCCTATCTTTCTCAGCAGCTTGCCTATCAGGCGGCCAACTCGGACGGTCTGTCCTGCCGTGTTTCTTTTTCTTCTTCTCGTGCGCTGATGTCGATGCGACGCCAGTCATTCTCGGCTACCTTGGTTGGGCCGCTGGGTCGTTTGCAACCGACTATATTCTAAGCGAGGTCCCGTACTACAACGGCACGTGTTGGAATGACACGCTGACCGTGTCGATGGCGCTGTCGCCGACGACGAACATGCTTGTCGCCTCCGTCGTATGATCGAGCGTTGACGAGGTAGAATAGGTACATACTTGGCATGAAAAGCTGTAATGATCACCGTTGTCGAGGTCTAAAACTGTATCTTAGGGTGTGCGGGGAAGTATAGCTCGTGGTGTCTGATGGTACGGGTGCGTAGCGGTGAATGAGATGCAAGGATGAAGCCTGTCACTTCCGGACGTGTGATGGAGGTCTCGCGGACGTTCAGACGTCGGCTCGATAAACCATCGGTCCCCAGATGGTCCTGACATTCGTAGGCAGAGTATTTTTCTGTCAAGGACAGGAACGCTACGCAGGATATAGGTGAGCTGGACCCAAGTTGGGAAGGACGTCTTCTAGACATTATTCGAGTTCAAAGTCCTTATAAGTTTGCATAAAAGAGATAAGCAACCAGTACCTTATACACTCCCGGAGGACTGCTGCTACCTTACTAAGACAAGGAACCGAAGGCGACTTCGAGTTATTGCACTGAACACATGCAAGTACTAGATGAAATAGAGGAACGAAGGGAATTTACAATACAGTCATCTTGGTGAACGACTTTGTCCGGCGCTCTGCTGCTTGCGACACGACACTCACTCACACAGTCGTGTCTCTTACTATTCCCGACATTATTCGCGGCCCGAGGCATTATCCGGTATGATGATCAGGTATGTGCAGAGAACCACTACGGATCGAGCACTCAGAAAGTAGCAATCAATCGTCCATCCATGCTCCTTACCTCCTTCAGGAATTTTGCAGAGTTCTTGGGATGTCTCTCTTGGGTGTTGTAATCAACATACGTCACTCCGAAACGTATCCTGTAACCTTCTGCCCTGCATGACACATTAGGATACACTTCGAGAAAGAAAGTACGGTACGAGCACACTTGCCATTCGAAGTTATCCAGGAGGCCTGTGTCATCAAGAGGAGTCAGCGGTATAAAAGTACAAAATAAATGAGTGCCCGCATACTCCAAGCAAAGTACCCTTTGATGTCCACGCCATCCTCTGTGACAGCTGCCAGCATAGCCTTGGTGTAATCCCTGTAATATTCTACACGGTCGACATCATTGGTGGCCTCCTCTATGGTCTTCGAGTTTTCATCCTTGACAGCGAAACCGCTTTCGGTGATACTAATATTTTTCGTCAGTGTTTAGGATACGGACCGAGACAAAGGCTCACATGATGGGCTTGCCATATTTCTGAGACACAGCTTAGCGACACAGATATCCATATGGTGACGACAAACCCTGTATATGTATCCTAGCAACTGGATAACAGAGATGTTTGTTGAGTAGATCGAAACATGAGGTGATTTTCTCACCTTCCGAAAACCAGGTCCGTCTGCCAGTGACCAGTCAAAACCACGCCCAAACACTGAGGATGGACAACGTACATGTTTGCAGCCAGTTTACGTCCGCTGTGGTATTCACAGTTGGTCAGTGTCTGATCAACTTGGAAGTGACTTACCCTGTGTGCCGAGGTCGGTCCCATCCGGCTTCTTGTGGGTTTGTTTAACATACCCATTGAATTCATCATCCCCCCCATCCGCTATGGGTTGAAAATCGTGAATTAAGAATGTCAAGGTCACTGTCAGATACTTACAGACGAGATATGTTGTATAGTGATTCAGCCCAAAGAAATCAGATGACCCTTTGACAACAGCGATCTCTTCTGCAGTGAACTCGGGAAGGCGACTACCACACTGCCTCTTCAGTGCATCAGGGTAGTAACCAAGGTATATCGGGTGCGCGAACCACCCTTGAAGCAAGTTTAGCAAACTCATGGCTCGAGAGGAAAATGAACGATATACCTAGTCGGACGTCAAAAGCACGCTGCGCAACATCAACGTCTGGCTACTAGTCAACAGCAATACCCACGAAGCGAATATCATGCCTACTTTCTTGAGTATCCGCGTAGGGTTCAAACCAAGCACAGTCGAGGGTGATTCCAATAATGCCATTTTGCTGACGATGGAATTGTTCCCGGTAAAGCCTCACCGCATATCCATGAGCAATCAACACACTATGGGCCACTCTGGATGCAACAACTTCATAAATTGCGAAGGCGTGGGACCAGACAAAGACTTACATATAGGGTTCAGTGGAAGAGTCTCCCACAGGAGATTTGGTACGATCACTCGTATGACCAGGCGCGAAAACACCCTTTCCATAACCGAGCACGGAAATACACCACGGTTCATTGAAGGTGATCCTATCAATGTAGCGGAGTTGCAGGATACAAATGCACAAGTGTGCTTGATACTCACCAGTGCTTCACAATGTCTCCAAAGGACTCGTAGCATACCTGAGCATATTAAAATGGGTATGCCAGAATAAGCGAGCTGTCAATACTGACTTTGGCAAAATGGACATAGTCTTGGACTATCTCTTTCTTGTTCAACCAACCACCATACCGGTCGTGGAGCGCCTGAGGTAGGTCCCAATGATATAACGTCTAATGAATTCGTTGAGAAAAAAGTTCCCGCCAACATCAGCGAGAAAGCAAACCACACACCATATAGGGAGTAATACCATTTCTCAAGAGTTCTTGGGCAAAGTTCCTGTAGAACTCCACACCCTCCGGATTTACGTTGTCATTCCTTCCTCCTTGAGGGATGATACGAGACCAAGAGAGGGAAAACCGATATGCTTTGACGCCATAAGACTTGAGTAGTGCAATGTCTTCCTTCCATCGGTGATACGAGTCTGTGGCAACCTCGCCGGAGGAACCATCAGCAACCTTTCCAGGAATGCGGGTAAACGTGTCCCATATAGAATCAGCACGGCCGCCCTCATCGTATGCGCCTTCAACCTGGTAGCTCGCTAACGGTGATATGAGCGCGATTCTCAGCCTGGTACTATGAGATGGACACGTTACCTGTCGCAAAACCCCAGGCAAAATCTTTGGCAAGCTTGGGCCTAGACATTCGAATAGGACAGGAGGAGCGTATGGGAGAAGGGAGATGAACACCACTAGCCTGCATCTCTGCACTGCTTAAATATTTTTGGTTATAGGAATGTATAGAAGCACATGTGTCCGGAGTAACATCGGAAGACAACCTGTACTGCCCGAAATTTGAGCGCAATAAGCCCTATTGGGCAACGGTGGCGTAGCAGCGATTGTTCCTAAATCTCGGGCTGTCGGCTGCTCCTTTGACTGGCTACTATTCCTCAGCACGAGAGCACTCACGAACGGCATCCTCTGTGCTGAGAACGCAAATGTGTTTACCGATGATCGAACCAATCCGTGACGCAAGTCACCGTTTAGTAGGAATATCCGTGTTACGTAGCAGCAACAGCCTGAGGCTGCTCGGACTCAGAGAAGTTCAGACGAAGCCCGACGTTTGTTTGTCCTTGTTGAATTTTGAGGCTCCCGCTTCCTTGGAAACACTGAACGACGCGTATTCAAGCTGTTCAACAACACATCCTTTTGCAAGGATTCCAACCGTGCCCTGCTGCTACCACAACTCTAACGTAAAAGGTTGTGCGGAAACTGGGCTGCATCATACCAGATACTCCCGCACCAGCTCACAACCCTTTCGACAAACATCACCGTGATGATTCAGACTGGCCTCATACAAAGCGCGCACGATGATCTCGTGACCGACCTATGCTATGACTACTACGGACTTCGTCTTGCTACCTGTAGTCTTGATCAACGGTAAGCATTGATCCAAACGCGTCTCAGCCACTTACAGTGAATTTCAGAATCAAAGTTTGGCAACTGGACGAAACTGAAGGGACATGGAACGTAGAAGACGAATGGAAGGTCATATCAATTCTATACGTAGGCTCTGATGTGTTCATCACTTTTTTTTGCACAGGCGCACGATGCCGCTGTGTCGAGGCTGAATTGGGCTCACCCGGAGTTTGGGACAATTCTTGCGTCAGCCTCGTTTGATCGGACCGTCAAAATATGGGAACAGACCTCCTTTGAAGCTGGCGGAGACGTCCAATCCAATGGATCCGTGCTTGCGCAGTCAGCTGCTTTCGGAGGTAGCTCTTCATCGAGATGGGTGGAAAGAGCAGTGTTGCTGGATGCACGCGGCACAGTGAGGGCGGTAGAATTCGCACCCCACCATTTCGGATTGAAATTGGTAAGTATCAACGCGCCTTTGAGTTTATCGTTGTATCTCAAGCCTGCTCAGGCAACAGTCTCGTCTGACAACCACCTTCGTGTATACGAGTGTTTGGAGCAATCTTCGTTGGCTACTTGGCAGCTCTCTGAAGAGGTGGATGTCACGATACTGCCGGCAACGTCATCTCCTTCGTCCCTGTCTGTTGCATTCGCAACTCCCACACAAACGCACGCAACACTCGAAGGCGCTTCTGCATCTCTTGTTGCTCAGGCATTGCAACAATCACAAGTTCCACTGCAACAAAGACCTGGATTGGGGAACAGAGAAGCTGATGGTGGATGGTGTGTATCGTGGTGTAAGGAGAAATACTGGGGTGAAGTTCTTGCGGCTGGTTGTGGTGTATCGGGAACTGTCAAGGCAAGTCACTATTCACAGTGAATTCATTGTTGGTTGTTAATCCTTGGCAGATAATACAAGTGTCCCCTTCCCGCCGGCCAACAACACTTTTGACGCTCGATCCAACCCCATCTGGAACCGTCAAGCCTTCAGAAACCAGCTCAGGGACAGGACCACCTGGTGACGGGGAAGCACCAACACCCTTTGCGATTACCACTGTTGCATGGGCCCCGTCCTGCGGACGATCATACCATCTCCTTGCAACAGGTGGAAGAGATGGTCATGTTAGAATCTGGAGAGTGAAACCCGCCGACGATAACGACGATCCTGAGGCGGAGGGAGAACCAAAATGGACAGGTACAATCGTTGCAGATTTTGACCATCACAAGTTCGTCTGCCTGTCTCCCGCCAGTGTACCCTACTGATCCCCAATTCCAGATCAGCGGTTGGTCGGGTGGAATGGAACATAACGGGGTACGATTGCTGTTTTGAGTTTCAGCTCCCTGAATCGCTGATTCGCACCCTAGCACTGTCCTATCGTCGGCTGGAAACGACGGTCGTGTTCGGCTCTGGAAAGCCACGATTGGGAGTGTCTGGAGACCCGCCGGCAGCATCGGAGTTGAACAGTCTGAAGATTCACTCGATGCAGATGCGGTCATGGACGATAACACTGTTGGCGAATAATGTAATTTATCGTGCAAATAGTTCAAGACTATCTTCAGATTCTGAAGGAACTGAGACAAACGAAACAAAATATCGTTGTCGCTTCCGTGTCACATTATTTCGATGAATCGGGGAGCTCCTCCAAACAAGCCCGGTGACCTTACTGTCACGATAAATTAGTGGATATAAACATCTACATGTGCCATAGGTCAACCCCTCCTGAAACACCGTGGAGCATGCTACTTTAGTGTCAAAATATGTAGGGCACAAAGTATACTGAACCGAGCCAGGAACCGTGGCGAAAGAGGACCCTACTTGTGGTCACCATGAATATCCCGATACTATAGCACCGTTGCGCTTGAGAACAGCGTTGCACGCCCCGTGCCTAAATAAACAGGGGCACGATGGGAAACACTGTTCGCTGACACTTACATATAATATTACTTGACCAACTTCTCGGGTCGTGGAGTATGGCTTGATGGCGGGCGCAAGTTACATACGATCAGAAAGAAGGTATGAATTTGGTAACGTGAGTAGGGCCGCCTGGGCCGGCGGCCCGCCTCCAGCCGGTCAATCGCGTCGTGAATTCCCATGCCCGCCACAACGACGGTCGAAGGATCGTATCCGGGTCATTGGTGTATATGCAAAATACACCTGGTCATTAGCACACGTCGCGATGGAGCAATCTGGGTCGTTTACTTCCGATCATCCTCTAATAGTACGACTAACTTCTGTCGTCTCGCATCTCAGTAGTCCACGCTACAAGATTGTCGTCTGCCGCAACCTTGGTCCGGATGTCATGCCGCTATTAGAGAGTAGGCGGGAATTGGAGGTATGGCTCCTGCACACCTTGCTCCACTAATAATTGATTGGGTTGGCTTAACTTGACTGCTACTAGTTGATTGTCTGGTCGGAAGACCGTGCATGCGACAGGAAATGGCTTTTGGAGAATATCCCTGGTGCAACTGGGGTTATCGTTATGCTCACGGACAAAGTATGTCATCTTGCGAGAAGACTTCTCTTACTCGTTCGATTCCGTGCTTAGGTTGACTCGGAAGTCCTGAGCGCGGGTTAGTTAAACCATCATAATTAGCCCTCGTAAGACTCTTCGTCTGACCCGCATGAACTTCGGTATCATAGCTGGATCTTCCCTTCGAGTCGTGTCCACAATGTCTGTTGGTTATGGTGAGGCTGTCCCCTTCGTCACACTTGGTCTCTGATCCCACTTCGGCGCATGGGTGCTGCAGATCATATCGACCTCCAGGCCATTGCGAAAAGAGGACTGAAAGTCGGTTACACCCCCGACGTTCTCACCGACGCAGGCAGGTTTGATACCCATATGTGATCTTCGGCTTTTGAACTCCTTTGAAGTTGCCGATTTGTCCGTCATGCTGGTGCTCATGGCAGGAAGAAACGGCGGGATAGGATATTCTCTTGTCCAAAACGGAGGAGTAAGCGCCATTTTTTAGCCTATGCGATGGACATATCACTTGAAGGACCCTCTACAGTGGCCAAACTTCTCTTGGGCACCCTTCGGCCTTTGTGGACCACAGCTGAGCACCACGGTGCTCTCTCCGACACGCAAAGTTGGTTTCATCGGGTTTGGTCGAATAGCTCAGGCAACCTTGTCGCGACTCGTTCCATTCGGCATCACAGATTGTCTCTATTTATCTAATCCTGAGTCTGCACCGAATCTGCAGCGTGATGAAGAATTGCGGCAAAGGCACAACCTAAAAGCAGTCATGAAGGTGGATCTAGACAAGCTGGCTCGTGAAAGCGACGTCCTGATTGTTCTCGCACCTGGTGGTTCCGGAACCTATCACGTTGTCAATGAGGACTTGTTGAGGAAAATGAAGAAAACCAGCATTCTCGTGAATGCCAGCAGGGGAACCTTGGTCGATTCCGATGCGCTCGCAAAGGCACTGAAGGAGGGATGGATCTGGGGTGCGGGGCTGGACGTTGTAGAGGGCGAACCAAATGTGCCGAGCGATCACCCGCTGGTCAGGGAGCCAAGGTAAGCCGCGGTGCAAAATGGCCGGCCTCTCATTCTCAGGTATCTTGCAGATGTGTCATCGTTCCGCATATTGCAAGTGCGACGCTGGAGACACGGAAGCACATGGCAACATATGCCGCACAGAATTTAATTGCTGCCGTCCTGGGTGGTGATATGCCGGCTCAAGTCGACCTCTCTGTCTTTTTATGACGTCGTCGCGGACGATCTCAAACCACAGACCCGTGGAGATACGACAATCATATCTTATGTACATACGTTGGAGATAAGAACCCAGGTGTTCGAATGGCAGCAAATATGATGGGTATACTAGCAACGTGCGTTGAGTATGACGTATAGGCGGCGGCGATGTCCGCATATCCGTTCGGCTCTTATCTCAGGGTCGTGGGGTAATGTCTAGCTGACTAAGCATTCCTTGACTAACGCAGTCGTTCCAAAGGTTTTGTTAAAAAGATGACCTTGGTCTCTGCACGTCATTCCCTCCTACAATAATGACGAAGTTCATCCTTATTTCTGGAGGTGTGGTCAGTGGGATTGGAAAGGGCGTCATTGGTGCGATGCGATGTATTTCGTGCTTATAGATCCCTGTTCATCGAGGTCTAGCCTCTTCGACCGGCCTTCTCTTGAAAACGGCTGGCCTCAAGGTCACAGCGATCAAGATTGACCCTTATATGAACATAGATGCGGGCACTATGCGACCCACCGAGCATGGTGAGATCCTGGCAAATCAAGTTCCGCGGTCTGGGGTTTAAGCATCCTCCCAGGTGAGGTTTATGTTTTAAACGATGGCGGCGAGGTAGATTTGGACTTGGGAAACTACGAGCGCTATCTGGATGTCACGCTTTCGAGAGATAATAACATAACTACCGGCAAGATCTATCAGGAAGTGATCGAAAAGGAGGTTCGTTACTACCGTGTTACAAACCTTGTCTCGTTGACCTTTGGCGCAGAGAAGAGGCGAATATCTTGGAAAAACAGTTCAGGTGAGATTGAAATTGTAATTGGCGTACGCGAGGATTGGACGCGCTACTCTGTAGATCGTACCTCATGTCACGAATGCTATCCAAGACTGGATATCCCGCGTCTCGAAAATCCCAGTTGACAACTCTGGGGAAGAACCAGATCTCTGTATCGTAGAGGTAAGCGCAGTCGCTTTCGCTGAAAGATGTTTTCCCACTATATTCTCAGCTTGGAGGGACTGTTGGAGATATAGAGTCCGCGCCCTTCATCGAAGCCATGCGGCAGTTCCAGTTCCGAGTGGGCCACGATAACTTCGCGCTCATACATGTCTCTCTTGTACCGGATATGCATGGTGAGCAGAAGACGAAGCCAACTCAGACTACAGTCCATGCTCTGCGAGGACTGGGATTGCTTCCTGATCTGGTAGGTTCTTTTTTTTTGTTTGGAAATTTTCTATACCAATCTCGAACGTTACAGATTGCCTGTCGTTTGTTGGGACCCAAGCAGTTGGAAAAGGCGACAAAGGAGAAAATATCAATGTTCTGTCAT
>JBBPKK010000892.1:0-14519 GCA_038089215.1 Tylopilus vinaceipallidus
AAAGGACCAAAAGCTGGCAAGTTTGCTGAGACACAACTAGCCAAAGGAGCTACCTACACATGGAATGAGATGATCTCTGATGTAGAAAGGCTATTCAGATCAGTAAACCAACAAGATGGGGCCAGAGAACAGCTCAGGAAGCTCACACAAGGAAATTCAGCTACTGATGAATATCTAGTCAGATGGGAATCCCTTTATGAACAAGCAGGGATAGGCCAGACCCATGGAATAGAACTGCTAGAGCAGAACACCAACAGAAGGATCATTACTAGGATTGTATCTGAAGGCAAGAGGAAGACCTCAGTACAAGACTACTTGAAAGAAATCAGAACACAAGGTTCAGCTATGGAGTCACTAGACTTCATCATGGAAAGAACTCCCTTCAGAGATGGAAATACCTCATATGACAATGATCCTAATGCCTTGGATATTAGTGCTATGGATGCAGCACACCCAGAAACCAGAGGAAAGTTCACAGGTACATGTTTCAACTGTGACAAACCAGGACATTGGGCCAAAGACTGTAGGGCCCCTAAGAAGCAATGCTCTCTATGCTATTGGCTAGGGGGTAGACACAAGGATAACTGCAGAAATGCTAATCCCTAACCAACATTGAGTACTGGACACTCAGAAATTGACCATAAGATCTTAATCTATTGACCAAACCTATCAATCCCATGCTTCTATTTTTTCTATACTAGGCTAGAGTGCATAAAGGATCAAATCAGTGTATAGATGTATAGGAGAACTCAGCATTTGCAAGGCTTATGGATGAAGAAGAGCATGAAGCACATGCTAGAAAGATGGACAAGTCACTATTTGAGAAATTGATGAAAAGAAACTCTCATGTCCTGGGATGACATTAAAAGCAACCACAGTCATGAGGCACATGTCAGAGCCTCTAGCTCTACAGGGAAGAGCAAGGACAGAAAACCACCCACTGCCACCAGAGGCATGAATTTGAACAAGCTAGAGCTTGGTTTTGAGATGTTGAGAATCAATCAAAGTAGATTGTTCTCCAGAAGAGAAGATCATGCTATAGGAATTGAGCATGACAATACAGAAGCTACTATTGTCAACCCTAGATCTTATACAAACCACATCTAAGGTTATAATTTGAAATGAAGGGGCAGACCTACCACTACCTATGATTCAAAGAAAGTACAATCAAAGTCAAAGAGATCAGATTGTAGCATTGCAGAAGTTGCATTGCATCTATGATGAAGAAGACCAGTGCCTAATGGGGCATAAGTCCTAGAGGACAAGGAGAAGACCTCAGAATGGAAGTGCTAAGATTGCACATGACATATCAGTTGCAGAACATCTAGGAGCAGAACACTCCTTTTGATAGAAAGAAGTTATTGGTGGCCAAGATTGACCACACACATGAAGGACTATGTTCCAAGACATACCAGATGTACAAGAATGAAGACAGGTAACACAACACCTACAGAGAATATGACTCAATCCTAGTGATTGTAGATTGCTTTAGCAAAAAAGCAGTACTCATGCAGCAAAACTGCTACAAATGCTAACACAGCTAGACTGTATATGACATTTTCATCCCTCATGCTAGGCATGATCACCTTCTTGATTGCCTGGAAGTCAATCATTAAAGGGGGAGTAGTGTTACAGGATGAGACTTTTTCACTACCAAAGTTGACTACACTTTGGCTACACTTTGATTAGTGTCAGTCAGATGTCAGTCAGACTTGACTACACTTTGACTAGTGTCACCGCTACTCTACACTTTACTACCAACTTTGGTACACTCTTAACCTAATGTCGCTTATCCTACACTTCACTACCAACTATGGTACACTCTTATCCTAATGTCCACCATACACCTTTGTATAGGTTACCACCCCAGATCTCTAGATGGGATCTCTCCATTCTACATGCATGATATGCATGTTCTTCCACATGGACTCTAGACTCCTAGAGGCTATGTCTTCCATTCTACCACACCATGCTTCACTAAACATATTTCACATATTTGTTGTATATTCAACTACCCCCTCATGTTTTCCTCCTGTTACTCATTTCCCTCCATTCTGATGCTTCCATTCCACTACCAGGCTGTGCCAGGCAGTGTCCCCTTTGCCCTCCTCATGTACAATCTCTAGATTAGAGTACAATAGGTACAAACATGTAGAATAGTATATAAAGCCTGAATGCAAGCCAGGGAACCTAGTCTGGTTCTCCTGGGTTTTTCCCCTCGAGCCTAGCACACCAACTCAGTCCCCCCATGGTCTAGGAGGTCTAGTGAATAGCCTAAGAACAAGAGCTCAAGGGTTGTTTCAAGTGGGGTGAGTCATCACAGAGGAAAAAGAAAAGATAGTCCAAGGTGAGGGTCAAACTGAAGCGCAACCTATTACCAGCATATAGCATGGCTCAGGCTACTCTCACACAGGCTTATAAAGAGTCAAGTAATGGGGAAATGCCACAAGGACTTAACTGAGGTCCTTGGGTCGTCATATTGGAGTATATATACCATACAGCATGTTTGTAGCTATTGACTACTGGTCCGTGCATATCTACATAGGTATGACATAATGTGAGAGAGAATGATATCATAATGATGTCTCGTGGGAGACTGTGCCTGTATGAGGTGGTCTAGAGCACCATGAGGTGTGGCATTAGTGCCATGAGGTATGGCAATCAAAGATAAGCGCCACGAGGTGCGGTGATTAAATACTTGAGGCAGATAAGGGTCTAGCCCCTACCATGTGTGTGCCTGACATCCGGACAGCTCGGATTCCTCCAAGCCGGTCGTCACATGAGCTGGTCATGTGCTAAGTCTCATGGTCACATGCTCGTAAAGTAAAATATGTCTAAGTCCATTGAGTGTGATATGGGCAGCTTAGGGCAAATCGTAACATTACCCCCCACCTAAGAATCGGATTCCAGACAATTCCAAATAGGATCACAATTGGTAAATACGTTGTAAGGCCGGAAAATGCTGTGGAAACAATCAATGTCAATAAAGTTAAGCTTCTGAGGAGCGTTCAGATTCTTCCAAGGAAGTCGGCTACTGCATCCTTCGCCGATCCGAGGTTTTTCGTGGGTTCCCATGTCTGATCTTCTTCCCTGTATCCAGACCAGTGGACTAGGTACTCCAAACGTCGACCCTTCATTTGTGAGGCAATGACATACTTGACCTCATATTCCTCAGAACCATCTTCTGTAACCTTTACAGGTTCTGGCTTGTATGTCGGTTGGCCATCAAGGCATTCCTTATAGGGTTTAATGCGGGAGACGTTCACTACCAGGTGAATTCTCATGCTGCGTGGAAGGTGTAGTTTTACGACATTCCGGTCGTCATCGGCTTCTAATAATTTATAAGGGCCGAGCCATTGCTCAGTCAGCTTGCAGCTGATTCGTGTATCCCGGAGATTAAGGTTCTTGGTGCTTAGCCACACCTTATCTCCCCTTTTATATTCCAGTGCAGCAGATCATTTCTTGTTGGCTTGCGCTTTCATGGTTTTCTGTTGTTTTTCGAGGTTTTTCCTGACCTGATCCAGGGTCAGCCTCATTCCATCAAGGAATTCTAGCACTGCTGGAGCTTTTGCAGTAATCGGCTCTATCCCCATTCGCGGTTCATATGAACATGTGACTTGGAATGGAGATTTCTTTGTTGAGGAAGATTGCCAGTTATTATATGTAAACTGGGCTAGGCTCAACCATTCTGCCCATTGATCTTGTTTTTTGGCGCAGTACAGACGTAAGTATTGCTGTAGCTCGCGGTTTATCCTTTCTGTCTGCCCATCTGTTTGTGGGTGGAAAGCAGTGCTTAACTTAAGGCGGATCTGGAGAGATGAGGCCAAGTCTGCCATCACCTGTGATGCGAATTGTGGCCCTCAATCTGATACGATAGAGGTGGGAAGACTGTGATGCTTCCATATGTTATCTCTGTACAGCTTGGCTGTCCCCTTACTTGTTATTGTCTTATTAGTGGGGATGAAGCATGCTTTCTTAGAGAATCTATCTACGACCACCAGGATCATGTCGTATCCGTCTGATTTTGGTAGGTCTGTTATGAAATCGGTGGAGATATCCTTCCATGGTCCCTCAGGTACTGGAAGGGGTAATAATTTACCAGGCACTGCCTGATTAGTCGGTTTCATCTGGTTGCATCTTTCGCATCGGGAACAATAGTTTTTGATCTGGGGGTGCATCCCTTCCCAGGTGTAGTATCGAGAGATCAACTCCACAGTTTTCTCTGCCCCTCCATGCCCTGCCATGGTAGAGTCGTGATATAAGGTTATAACTCATTGTCAGATATCCCCTTTGGGCACGAATATCTTTTTATTGTGGTAGAGGAAGCCTTCTTTAGCCTCCCCTTTCATATCAGATTCTTTTAACAATGAGGTGGCATCTCGGATGCCTTTTAATATATCCTCTTCTTCAGAGGTTACATAGGTGATCTCAGATCTCCTTATCCGTGAGTCGGGGATGACTGTTATCCCCTTATTATCGTCTTCGATTCCCACAGCGTGATCTTCTCTTCTCGAAAGAGCATCAGCTTTTCCCATGCTTGTTCTTGGTTTTCTCACTAGTACGTAATTGAAGCGAGATAACCATTGCGCCCAACGTGCTTGTTGTTGGTTAAGGTCTTGGCTGGTCATAAAATATTGAAGGTTTGCATGATCGGTCCAAATTTCAAACTCATGCTTAGCTCCTTCTAGATAATGCCACCAGATTTCTAAGGCATGAATGATAGCTAGCATCTCACAATCGGCAACAGAATAATTACGTTGCTCTTTTGTCATTTTGTGGGAACTGAAGGCTACTGGATGCCATCTCCCGTCTTTTTCCATAGATAAGACTGCCCCTGTTGCAAATAAGGATGCATCGCATTTTAGGTGGTATTTGGCGTCATAGTCTGGATACGCTAATATTGGAGCCGAGGTGAATGCTTCTTTCATCCTGTTGAAGAATTCCTGTTGTTTGGTACCCCATTCCCAGGCTTTATCCTTCCTGGTGAGCTCAGTAAGTGGCCTTGCAATTTCAGAGAACTTGTCAATGAATCATCGGTAAAAGTTTGCCAACCCTAGGAAGCTTCTTACTCCTTTTATGTTTGTGGGGATTGGCCATTCTAGTACTCCTTTCTTTTTGGAGTCTGACATTGTGATTCCATGGCTGGTAATGTCCATTCCCAGCATCTTGACTCGTTCTACTGAAAAGAAGCATTTTTCCAGTTTTATAAATAGATTGGCTTCCTTCAACCGTTGTAACACCTTTAGGACTGCTTGGTCGTGCAGCTTCTGATCGGTGCTTTTTGTGAATATTAGGATATCGTCCATATATACGATTACAAATGAGTCCATATCCGATAGGGTGTTGTTCATCATTGCTTGGAAGGTAGCTGGAGAATTATTCAAGCCAAAGAACATCACCAGGGGTTCATAACTCCCATCTTCGGTTGTGAACACAGCTTTCCATTTGTTGCCTTCCTTGATTTGGACATTGTTATATCCCCATTGGAGATCCATTTTCATAAATAGTTTAGCCCCTTTTAGTTTGTCAATTAATTGAGATATTAACAGTAAGGGATAACCGTTCGGAATGGTCCAGCTGTTCAAGTAACAGTAATCTTGTACCATTCTTTTTGTTCCTTCCTTTTTGGGAACAAAGAACACTGGCGACGTTTGAGACTTGGACGGTCAGATATATCCTTTTCGGAGTTGTTCCGTCACAAATGCCTTGACTTCCTCTTTCTCTTCCTGCAACATGGGGTATACCTTAGCCTTTTTAGGTACGAACCCTTCTTTTAGATCGATGCTGTGATCCCATGGTCGTCATTTCGGCATGCGTTCAGAGGCCTTTTTGGTAAAGAGATCGAGGTACTCATGGTATTGTTTTGGAACGAGTTCATCTTTTCTACCTTTTTCGGTGGTATAACCTCCATTTTCTTCATGTGATGGTACACATGCAGGGCGTTTTCCATCTCTTCTTCTTCTAGACACCTTAACAGGACTGATCGGTCAGAGAGGAGGTAGCAGGTTTGGGGGCATTTGGTTAACTTTACCTCCCCTGTGACCCAATTTATCTCTGGGTTATGCTTCTTTAGCCATGTGTATCCCAGGATCATGGGTACTTTTCCTAGATCCATTACCTCAGCTTCTAGCTTCTCACGATGCCCTTTATAGTCAACAATCAGCTCTGTCATGTGAGTGATATTCCCTGCACTATTCTTCGTTCCGTCTACATTGAATATGGGGATAGGTCGATCTAATCTTTTCAGGGGTATTTTGTTTTTGTGAGCCCATTGCTTGTTGATGAAGATGCCATTGGCTCCGCTGTCTAGAAGTGCCTTTGCCCCGATCATCCAGTATTTTTCTGTGGACGGGGCCACCTTTACTCCTAACTTTATTTCGGAAACAGTTAAGGAGCGAACCACTATCCTATCAGGGATTTCTTTAAATATTTTTCTGTTTTTTGTAGCCAAATTAAGCCCAGATTTCCATCTGGCGCACTCAGGCTCTTCCTGAGTTGTGGCTTCGGTAATATTGTCAAAATAGGTTACAGATTCTGTGTCAGATAGTAATACATCGAAGAATGTATTTTTGGGTTTTTCTACTTTTATATGTCTGAAATAGTCCTCGGCTACACAACCACCCTGACTGGTTATGTGCCTTATTCTTTTCCCACCTTGGCTTCTTTTGCCTTGGCATTTAACACATCTGTGAAGTAGGCTTTCGCCTCTTCAAAGCCCATTTCTTTTATGGACTTGGGCGTTTCTCTAGCCTTCCCCTTGCAGCTAGCTCAGACATTATCGCTTTCCTGGTCCAAGTCGCTGTCATCGCCACTCTCCTTTTGAGTAGCTTGAGCCTTGCAAGATTTGCCTCGTTTTGAGAAATCTTTTCAATGCCCTCCCCCAAGGAACTTGCATTCACTGCAAGGTTGCTTAGGCTTTTTGCAATCATGAACGAGGTGGTCACCATTGCAGTTGAAACACTTACCCTTTCAGGCAGCATTGATGTCCATTGCGTTGGGGTCACGCTGGTTGGACGGTCCGGCGGACGCATTGTTGCCCCATCTTTTGTTTGAGCTTCGGGCAAGCTCAAATTGTTCAAATGTGTTTTCCACATTCCTTACTTGGCCGATCCAATCAGCTAAATTGGTCAGGGCTTCATCCCCATGGAGGTTGAGGGAGATATGGTGTACTATCTCCTCTCGGGCACTTTTGACTAAGAGGTGGACACCCATCACCTCATCTATCCCAGTGTACCGGTACAGAGTTTCCCATTGCATGAGGTAGGCCTCTGTTTGCCTAGTTCCTTGTTTGAGGGTCTGAAGCTCCCTCAATGCTCTCCCCTGTCTCATTGCTGACCTGAAGCAGTGGGAGAGTTCCTTCTCCAGGTCTTTGACAGTCCACCACTGGTTGTCTGTCAGCTTTGTTTCAATATGGAATCTGGCCCATTCGCCAGCTCCATTTTTGTCTCCTTCTTTTCCTGAGCCGATTCAAGACAGAACGGCCAGGGTGACTTCCTTTTTTGAGGCAAAGGTTTCCTGATTCATTTGCAGGTACACCTGCATCTTGATCCACCACTCATCAAAGCGGCTGTAATCTCCATTGAACGATCCTGGATCAGGGATTGGATCAACCTTTTTTGTGACCTTTACCTCGGCCCAAGGTCCTTGTGCCGCTAGTTCGGCTGCGGCTGCCTTTGCTTCGGCAGCCGCTGCTCGTTTCTCAGCTGCAGCGAGCTGAGTTTGAAGTCCTGCCAGCAGGACCTGCATGTCGTGGATCTGCTGGGTGAAATCCATTCTTTTAGGGGAGGGGGGGATGGATTCTGAGGAGTCCGAAATGATGAATTATTTACTAGTACTAACTACTTCCTAGTAAGAGTTTTTGGCCTTGGGTCGTATGGCCTGATGTGCTTTTCTCTAAGCGACTTCCTTGGTTGCTCCCTTTGGAGTCTTCTTGGTGTGCCATAGGGCTTGGCGCGGGGTACGTATAAGTGTTGAACTAGGTTTCCATCTGGTCCTAGGTCAAACCTTGCCTGTTTCTTTTGAGGCAGGGGAGTATACTTATATTGCCGCTCCACAGGGAAAAATTCCTGGGCGGTGGGGAGCGGGAGTGGTTCAAGAGAAGTGAGGTCTATCTCCTTCTCTTCGACCTTGACCGTTACTTGGTCGTTTGGGTCGAATTTGTATTCCGGTTCGTCCACCGGTTCGGCCTTAACTTGTATTTGGATTTGACCAGCTTCCCAGTCAAGTGTTTGGGTAGGGTGGGCAACCCTGAGCATCCTTTGTATGTAAGAAATGGGAGGGCTAGTCTCGCTCAACCGTTATTCCAATCAGGTCAATAACCTCCCTGACTTGGTTCATATGTCAACAATTGGTGGGCACAAGACCGCTCTTGCACCAACTGTGACCAGTACTATGTAGACTAGTAAAAATGAGCCTCATGTGGACTCGCCTTTCAGCAAAAGAAGAGAAGGGTTTTTTTTGCTGCGGTGTTTAAACCTTTGAAGCCTCTCGAGGCTATGGACTGTTCCACGAATAGGTCGCTAAGAGTCTATCCTCCCGTATAGGGAGTGGCTACTTAAAAAAATGAAGGGGGGTGCCCAAGAAAGTGAAGTCCTGTATAAGCCTTGGGTCCGGCTATGTTTTGGAAGTTAAGTACTTCCTGACTATGAGAGAGTAGGGTGAGGATGAGAAGTTAAGTCCTATGAAGCGCAACCTATTACCAGCGTATAGCGTGGCTCAGGCTACTCTCACACAGGCTTATAAAGAGTCAAGTAATGGGGAAATGCCACAAGGACTTAACTGAGGTCCTTGGGTTGTCATATTGGAGTATATATACCATACAGCATGTTTGTAGCTGTTACGATTCACTCGTTTGTGTACCACTATGCGCTGGTTCGACTCTCGCCCCGGACTATCTTTTCTTTTCTTCTGTGATGACTCACCCCACTTCCCATGTCTACCCTAAAGTGCGACGACTCACTCTTATCTCTGACCAATCACCTTTATCTCTCACTTGCTTCGTCATCACTTCTTCCATTTCTCACACTTGCCCTAAAGCAGTCCCCTCGAGTATATATTGTAAACCCTTCGATACTGCAGATACTCCTTAGACTTGTTCTCCCTTGTATTTTACATTGTACCTTCGATTCCCTTGTGGAATACATCCCTCTTGACACGTCTCCTGGCCACGGTTAAGTGCCAGCTCGTCCTCAGAACCCTTGACTCGACCTAGCCCATCGCTAGTGTCGTTATAACTTAGCCCACAAGGAATCCCCTTGTGTTCTCGTATCGTCTCGACCCCTTGACCCAAACCAAGGGCTACTTCTATCCCTACCCGGGCTAGTTGTAACAAAAGAACAAGTCTATTCCCCGATCGGCTACTATTCAGTAGGCCACCACCATTACTCAGAGACCCCCCTCAGACCCCCGCTGGGGCACTTGCCATGCTCAGTAACCCTCGATTGTTTTCGACTCCATCGAAGACTCCTCAGATACAGAAGAATCCTCTTCTGATTCCCACCCCTCAGAACTCAACCTTCCCCTCGCATCACCAGAGGAAGGATCACTAGACCAAGACCTCATGCACGACTTCTCTACTCGTGCTTCTATCCCTTGAACCCAGACACTGCCGTCTCCAACCCCAGTCCAACGAAACAACCCATTCCCATTCCCCACCAGAACCCCCGTTTTCACACTACCTGCTCCCATGTCTTCGAAGCCCACAGAACTCCATCTTGGCACCCCCAAGCACTTCAATGGTGACTTTGCCAAAGCAAGGCAATGGCTCAACTCCGTTGTCTTCTATCTTTGCGTCAACACATTCGTATATGACACAGATGCCAAGAAGATCGCCTACACCCTCTCGTTTATGACCAAGGGAGCTGCCGCTTCCTGGGCATCTAACTTTAGAACCTCTGCCATCAAAGGAGGTGTTATCTCCATGGGATCCTGGGACGACTTCGTCAAGAAGTTTAAAACTGGATTCAAACACCACAATTCGGTCAACCACTCCATCTCCTGGTTGACAACCACTCGTATTGTCCCTCAAAGGGACGGTACTCTCATCCCCTCCCTCACTGAATACAACTCCTCATTCAACAACCACGTAGCCATCACTGAGATCACTGATCAGAACATCCTGATCAACTTTTACTCAAATGGACTCCCAAACTCCATCATCACGAAAATTCTGACCATGGACAAGACCCCTGCCACCCTGGAAGAATGGCAGAGCAAAGCCCTCTCCTTCTATGCTCACCAGATCCGAATTAACGACATCCTTTCCTGCCACCGTAACCCCGAGAAGACATTCTATCAGAACTTCTCTTCTCATAAGACGACCCAGAAAGACCCTGATGCCATGGACATAGACTCCATCAAAGTTCCCAAGCTCACCCCTGAGGAACGAAAACGGTGCTTCAAGAAGGGACTTTGTCTTCGATGCCGCAAGGCAGGACACCGAGCCAATGCCTGCCCCTCCTTTCCCCCCTCCGCCTTGACACCCGCAAAAAAGAAACCTGCCGTCCAACAGGTCAAGGAGGATATTCCCTCCCTGATCCAACTAGATGATGATGATGAAGAAGTCGTTGGACGAGTATTCTTTGGAAAGCCAGGTTTTTAGAAAAGGAGCCTTGATTGACATGAGTCACTCCTTCCCCCTCATCAAGTATCAATGTAGTTGTATCTCTGTCTGCTAAAACAATACAGATCCCCATTCAACTCATTGAACCTTCCGCCTCAATGAAAACCGTCGACACCTGAGCCCTAGTAGACTCTGGGGCTGACCTCAACTGTCTCGACTGGAGCTTCGTGCAAAAGCACAAACTCCAGACCACCTGCCTCGACCTCCCGATCCCCGTCTGGAATGTGGACTCCTCATACAACAAAGATGGAGCAATCAAATTCTCCACCACCCTCTGTATCAACGTCGAAGGAATCGCAACCTTCACCACTTTTCATGTCATGAACTGTGGATCCCAGAACGTAATCCTCGGAGCCCCCTGGCTCAGAAAAGCCAATCTGATCATCAACTGGTTGGCTCAAACCCTAGAAATTCTTGAGGAGAAAGACGAGTCGTCCCTCCTATACCAATTACACAAGAAAGATTCTGAATGAGCCGACAAGGCCTACCCCAGAACCTCCTCACCCCCCCCTTGATCAACTCTCCGTGTAGAGACTGATGAACACCTTTGGAACTACCTCGATTATGAATTTCCTGACCCTTTTGTCCGACGTGCCAAAGACGCCTTCCACATTAATCAGATCATCAAATGTGGACACAGATTTATCTGACCATCGATCATTGCCAAACTTACTCATGCCACCAAACTCACTATGGAAGCTGAGAAAGCCAAGCCAAAGACCGAACTACCCCCAGAATACTCTGCATTCACCAATGTCTTCTCCAAGGAAGCCACAGACCACGTACCCCCCTCTCGACCCTACGACCATGAGATCAATCTCAATGACTCCTTTGTTCTCAAGATAGGGAAAATCTACCCCCTCTCCCCCAATGAACGAAAAGCTACCAAGGACTTCCTCGAAGAAAACCTTGCTGCTGGAAAAATCCGCCCTTCCAATTCCCCTCAGGCCTCCCCCTTCTTCTTTGTCAAAAAGAAGGATGGTAAACTCCATCCCTGCCAAGACTACTGGTACTTGAACGAGCATACTGTCCGTGATGCCTACCCCCTTCCATTAATCTCCGACCTCATTGACAAGCTCAAAGGAGCCAAGGTCTTTACCAAGTTCGATGTTCGTTGGGGATACAACAACATCCAAATCAAGGATGGACATCAATAGAAGGTGGCCTTCATTACCCACAAAGGCCTCTTTGAACCCACAGTCATGTTCTTTGGTCTCACCAAATCCCCCGCCACCTTCCAAAGATTCATGAACAATTCCTTCAGAGATATGATTGCTGAAGGATGGCTGGTCATTTACATGGATGATCTCCTCATCTTCTCCCCAGACGAAGCCACCCACACCGAACAGACCAAATGTGTCCTACAACGAATGGAGGAACTCGACCTCCACCTCAAACTCGAGAAATGTACCTTTGCCGCCTCAAAGGTGGAATACCTCGGCATGATAGTCAAGCCGGGTCACATCGCCATGGACCCCATGAAACTTGACGGCATTGCTAAGTGGCCTGAACTGTCTTCCCTCAAAGAAGTATGATCATTCTTGGGATTCACCAACTTCTATCGGTGTTTCATCCCCGACTACTCCACTGTCGTCTGTCCCCTTGTGGACCTCACAAAGAAAACCTCCCCCTGGAACTGGTCCCCTGCTTGCCAAAAGGCATTCCTCACCTTGAAGAACCTATTCCTCTCGAAACCTGTCCTCCAATTCCCTGACCTTGCCCAACCCTTCGCCATTGCCACTGATGCATCTGCCTTCGCATCTGGAGGAGTCCTTTTGCAAACCGACACCAATGGAGATTGGCACCCCTGCTCCTACCTCTCCCAGTCGTTCTCACCTGCAGAACGAAACTATGACATCTATGACCGTGAACTCCTCGCCGTAATCCATGCCCTGAAATCCTGGCGACACTACCTCCAAGGTTCTGCCACCCCTATTCAAGTATTCACTGACCATAAGAACCTTACTTACTTCCGACAACCCCAACACTTGAACTGCCGACAAGCCCGTTGGCTCCTCGACCTTGCAGATTTCGATCTGAAACTCATCCATGTCCCTGGCAAACTCCTTGCCGCCCCTGATGCCCTCTCCCGCCGCCATGATCTCCTTCCCCCTTCCAGTGACAACTCATTGACGACCTTGCTCCCTGAATCACTCTTTGTCAATATCATCGATGCGGCCCTTCACGACAAGATCTCTTCCTCCTCCGCCTCTGACCCCCTTGTCATCGACGCCCTCCAGAACCTCACTGACACCTACCTCCCCCCCTCTGTCTGCAAACACCTTGCCAACTTCCAATCAGTCGATGGCATCCTCACCTACCAAGGTCATGTCTATGTCCCCGCTGACGCCGCACTCCGCCACTCTGTTCTCCATCATTGCCACGATCATGAGACCGCTGGCCATCCTGGTTATTTGAAGACCTGCCAACTCATGGCTTCAGAGTTTTGGTGGCCCAGCCTTGCTACCTTTGTCCGAAAGTACATCAAGGGCTGTGCGTCCTGCCAGTGTTCTAAGGCCAACACACACCCCACCATTCCCCCCCTTCACCCAATCCCCTCCTCTGCCACTTGCCCCTTCCAACAGGTCTCTTGTGACCTCATCACCTCCCTCCCTCCCTCCTCTGGCTTTGATTCCCTACTGGTTGTGGTCGACCATGGGCTTACTAAGGGGGTAATTCTCTGCCCCACCAAGAAAACGTGCACTGCAGAAGACATCATGTCCTTCTTTTTCCTCAAAGTTTACTCCCAGTTTGGTCTTTATGACAAGATCATCTCCGATCGCAGACCACAGTTTGCCTCCACCTTCGCCCAAGCCCTCGGGAAACTCCTGAAATACGACTTGTCCCTGTCCACTGCTTACCACCCCCAAACTGATGGAGAAACCGAACGAGTCAACCAAGAGGTTGAAACTTATCTCCACATCTTCTGCAGAAATAACCCCACGTCATGGAGCGAACTAATCCCGCATGCCGAGTTTGCTCACAATCACCGCCCTCACTCCATCACCAGCAAATCTCTGTTCTATCTCATGATGGGATATGAACCTCATGCCCTTCCCTTGGTCCTCTCTTCCTCTGATGTTCCCGCGGTCAATGACTGCATTAAAAACCTTGTTGCTGCCCAAGATGAAGCCCTCGCTGCCCACGAACTCGCCTGCCAAATGGTCACCGCCCGCATGAAACAAAAGTTCTCCCCCTTCAGCAAAGGGGATAAGGTGTGGCTAGAAGCCAGAAACCTGAAACGATCTGTCATCAACCCCAAATTTGCCCCAAAACATGAAGGACCCTTTACCATCACCAAGGTACTATCCCCAATCACATACCAACTCCGCCTCCCCAAAACATGGAAAATCCACCCCATGTTCCACGCTTCCCTCTTATCGCCCTATTGGACCAATGACATCTATGGTCCCACATTCCCGATGCCACCTCCTAATCTTATCGATGGACAAGAAGAATTCAAAGTCAAGAAGATCATATGCCACAGAGGAACCCCGACGGCCCGATGGTTCCTGATCCGATGGAAAGGGTACCCACCGGAAGATGACTCCTGGGTCCCAGAGCAGAATCTCAAACATTCCAAGTCCGCTCTGGAAGAATATAAGAATCTCCACCCATCTGCCTTTTCCACCATCCCCTCGAAAACCTCCACTTGTAAACACAATGGCCATTGAATTCCCTCGCCCCTCTGACTTTGCCAAAACCGCTTCCTTCATCTCTGACCCAACCACTCTGGTGGACAACACCCCATCCTCACCTCGCTCCCCATCGCTCCTGTTACAGGATGATACTTTTTCACTACCAAAGTTGACTACACTTTGGCTACACTTTGATTAGTGTCAGTCAGATGTCAGTCAGACTTGACTACACTTTTGCACTACCAAAGTTGCTACACTTT
>JBBPKK010000893.1:0-14506 GCA_038089215.1 Tylopilus vinaceipallidus
TATCGGAAGGTAAGAGGGAAAGACCACAAGGACTTAACTGGGTCCTTGTGTCGTATATCATTCATATATATACTGACTACTTGTTTGTACTTATTGACTACATGGTCCGTGCATGTAAGGTACAATCATAGATAAGGTGGGAACCGTTCCTGGTTCCTTACTATATAAGTACTAATGAGGGGTTCTAGGCCTACATGCGGCATCCTCATGTTACTACGTCATAGATAAGGTCGTTCTAGACCTATGATGTCATACATGATGTCATTGTGACATCATCTCATACGTTTGGCCTTCCTGTGGCCTGGACCTTCGTCCTTAGTCATGCTAAGTCTTTATCCGTACCCCATCTTAGGGTTCCTGAGGCTCTTGGCCGTGAGTCCGTAACAGAAACTGCCTTTCGTTCCCTCCAATTGGCCTTCATGTCTCAACCTATCCTCTCCATGCCTGACCTGAATAAGCCCTTCTCTATCATGACCGATGCCTCCCTTGTAGCCTCTTGAGGAATCTTACTCCAAACTGATGACAATGGTGACCTCCACCCCTGCACCTACCTCTCCCAAACCTTCTCCCCGGCCGAACAAAATTACGACATCTATGACAGGGAACTTCTGACTGTTATCCATGCTCTCACAGCTTGGAAACATTACCTCCAAGGCACAGGGCATCCAGTTACTGTCATTACTGACCACAAAAACCTCTCTTACTTCCGCCAACCCCAGCATCTAAGTCGATGCCAGGCCAGATGGCTCCTTTTTCTCCAAGACTTCGACCTGCAGTTCCAACATGTCCCTGCCTCTCAGGTCGCCCCAGCGGACACCCTATCACGATTTTCCTATCCTCCCACTGTTACTGATAATGAAGACATCACACTCCTACCAAATCACCTATTTGTCTGAACCCTTGACGCCTCCATCACCTCTAAACTTGCCTCTTCCACCCCCTCTGACCCCTTTGTCCTCACTGCCCTGCAACGCCTTGCTGACTCGGACACCCCTCTCACCTGCTCTTGCCCCTCTGACTGGTCTTACACTGACAACCAGTTATATTATCAGGGCTGCCTCTACATTCCTGCCCCCCTCCACCACGATCTTGTTACCCACCTGCATTGCTCACCCAGTTCTGGACATGGTGGCATTTTTCGCACTCAAGCCTTGGTACAGTGCAAATATTGGTGGCCGGGCCTTGCCTCCTTTGTCCGCAAATATGTTCTGGGTTGCCCCATTTGTCAAGCCAACAAGGTCAACACTCATCCAACTGTTCCAGCATTGTCCCCTCTTCCCTCCTCCGCTACTCGCCCCTTCCAACAGATCTCCCTTGACCTTATCACAGACCTACCCCCTTCCAACGGCTTTGATTCTATTTTGGTTGTGGTCAACCATGGACTCTCAAAGGGGGGTATTTTTATCCCTTGCACCAAAACCATAGATGCGGCAGGCATTGCAGCACTCTTTTTCCACCACATTTACCCCTGATTTGGACTCCATGACCGAGTCATCTCTGATAGAGGGCCCCAATTCGCATCTGCCTTCAGCCTAGAACTGGCCAGACTCCTCCAATACGATGTAGTCCTATCTTCCCCTTACCACCCTCAAACGGACAGCCAAACAGAACGTCTCAATCAGGAACTTGAAACATACCTCCGTATCTATTGCCAAGGTTCTCCCATGTCCTGGTCTCAATTCCTCCCTACAGCCGAATTTGCACATAACTCTTCCCCCCATTCTTCCACCCACCAATTGCCATTCTACCTCATGATGGGATATGAACTCCGTTCCTACCCACCTCTGGGAAAAACATTCCTCCCTGCTCTGGAACAATGAATGACCACCCTAAACAAAGCAAGGAAAGAAGCCCTTGCTGCACACGAAAAAGCTTGCCTAATCATGAAAGACAGAGTATGCTCCAAGTTCATCCCCTGGAAACAAGGAGACAGAGTCTGGCTAGAGGCCAGAAACCTCCGATTCCCTGGAGCACATCCTAAACTCTCTCAACGATGCCACAGTCCCTTCCTCATTGAAAAAGTCATTTCCCCTCTCACCTACTGCCTGAAACTTCCCCCAACCTGGAAAATTCACCCCATCTTCCATGCTTTCCTTCTTTCCTCTTTCAGAACTACTACCGAACATGGAACTCTGTTTCTAGAACCACCCCTGGAGGATATAGATGGAGATGAAGAGTACGAAATCGAAATGATCCTAGCTCATTGGGAATCACGCTGAAGAAGACAATTCCTGGTCAGATGGAAGGGATATTTGTCGGCTGAGGATACCTGGGAACACAAAGACAATTTGGAACATTCCCAAGAACTCCTCAATGCTTATAAGGCCAACCACCCCCTGGAATTCCCCCCATCACCATCCTCCTCCACCTAACAACATGTCGTTGCTGTCTTCCTACATATCTTCTCCCTCTGCCTCCCCTGAACCTAGCTCATCCCCCCTACCTCCTGACACACCCCTCCTACCCATCCCTGAAGAATTTCCTATCCACCTCAACTGTCTGCCGGTTGACCAGCTTCGTATTATCCTAGCTACTGTCCTGGAAAGCTCCACCCTCACCTTTGCTTTAGAACAATCCACAGTGTTCCCTGGAACCACCCTCCTTCCCCCACTGGCCAATGTTTATCGATCCATCGCCCTCTCTCGATTCCACCTTGCAAACTTCCCCCTTGTAGAACCACACTCCCAGGCATATGACTCTCTGACTCAAGGGATGGTGGAGTCAAGCAACCTCGTTCTGGATCTATTAGCAGCTGAAGGACTTGGTACGCTGCTGGATTTCCTCCCTCCCAACCTTCTTTGCCCCCACATCCACCCCATTCTTGAACTCCTCACTGGCCCCAACCTCCGGTACTACCTTCGTCCGCCTAGCTACCTCAGGGATCCCATCCCTCAGGGAACTTCCATCTCCTTAGCCGATCATCTCTCCTCCCCACCCCTTCTCCCATCAGACGTCCAGGAAGCTGAACGACAACAGTTCTTTCAGGACAGGCAGCACTTGTCCCCCGTCGCAAGCGTCCACACCAACTGGAGGGGACTCCCTCATACCCAAAACATTCCCTCTTCCCCTTCTATCGACAACGAGGCTCTGCCTGTCCCTGTTTGCCTGCCTTTGCCTTCCCCCCTCGTTACAGGTCCCCCTGATCAGACGTGCTTTGTTTGTGGCACCTTGGACCACTGGAGAATCTATTGCCCCCAGTATTGATGCCCATACTGTAACCACCTATCCCCTGGTCATTCCCAAGCCTCCTGCCCCAATCATCGTTGTAACCACTGCGATTGCCTAGGCCACATTGTGGCAAACTGTCCTTTTCAGAAGATGACCTCCCCCCTGGAAGCAAATGCACTGGTATCAGGAGAGGAGGATGCCTGGAATGAGAGGTATGACGGAAACTCCACCTCTGACTGGTTTGAACAGGATGGGGAACGAAGAGAGGAAGGGGATCGAAGGGCTGCCAGTGCACCTGGAAGTTAGGAGATTGCGTCGGAAGTGGTACCTCCGCCTTAGTGAGGGGGTAATGTTACATTTTCTCTGCCTGTTCTTCTTTTCTTTCTTTCCTTTATGCTTATATGTACATTTATCCGTCTTAGGGCTCATTCTCGTCATCCTCAAAGCCCTATGGTATATGCTTATTCATGTTCTTTGCCTTGCTCTCTTGCTTTTCCTTCTCATCACATGGCATCTCTGCTGTGCTGCTCCCTAGTTACCATTTCGTTCTATCAGAACGTTCTAATGCTGCAGACACTGCCCCAACAGTTCTTATTGCTTACGATGATTCTCCACAGCATCTTCTTTTGTTATCTTGTCTCACACCAGCCCTAAAGTAATCAGGATGTATTTAAGGACTATGGGTTAGCTTGGGGGAATCCCCAGCTAAATCTGTGCAATTATATGTAGTGTTTCAGCATTCTTTGAGTGATTAACCCACAATCCCTCTTAATATTCCTCTCAAGGCAAATGACATTAGCTCTGCATTAGTGAGCAACTTGTGAACATGTAGACTTCGTATTGCTTCGCCTTACAGCTTGCACTACGTTGTACCTAGCATAACACCATGGTGGTGCCAAGAGTGGTAGTTGTTGAGGAAAGAGAGAGAAGTTGTGGTTGAGGGTGGCATTATGGTTGACATGTGTCAGCAAAGCAAGCTCCGACAGGTTATGTAAGACAATGGGTGCCTGACTGGGGACAGTCAGTCGCTAAGTCCCCTGCAGATGTAGGGAGCACTGGCTCCCTAGTACTGAAATCCCCCATTTCATTAGCTTCTGACATCCAGTCATCCTCCACTGAAGAATGATAATCCAAGCTGCTCTTGTAGCAGGTGGACTGCAGACAGGGTGAAGGGGATGCAATAGGTTCATCCCCAGAGAGAGCAGGGAGAGGGATACAGTCAGAGGAGCTGGTGCTTACTGTCCCAAGTGCAGTAGGTCAAGAAATGGTGAGTCCGGACACTCCTGGGTGGAATGTGGGACTGGCTGGGTCATAAAGAGTGTGATAGACCAACAGGATGGTCAAGAATGGCGACAGCAACAGCAGAAATGGATGGGATGGTTTAGATGGTAAGCAGAAAGATGCAGAAAGATGTATTCAGTATGTAATAGACAGCCCTTTATAGTCTGGGCACACCCAAGACTGTACAAACAAAGAAAACAAGAAAGTGGCGAAACATACATAGGGTCTGGGTGAGACTGGTGAGTGCAGTGCAGTCCAGGTGTATGAGTACAAAGTGATAATGAATGTAAATGATCATAGAACAATATCAGGACTCAACCTGCAAGATGAGACAGATGGATGGACATGAGGGACAACGGTGGTGGACTTGGTTTGCAAGGATCCAGTATGTGCGGTAGGTCCAGTAGCACAGGAAAGTGGGTCCGGTGGGTCCAGATTGAGTGCATGTGAATGCAGTTGTCTGGACTGCCTGTAGGATGATCTATAAAGTGGGGAGAATACCAGTTTTCAACCATAGGGAAGCATGGCTCCCTACATCCACAGGGGACTTGAATGCTTACTGTCCCCAGTCAGCCACCTGCTGAGGTAAGCGCACCAAAACCAGCCAGACGCATCAACAATTCTCTCTCTCGCACCCTCTGTCTTTGTCAAACTCTATCCACCACTGCTACTCGCTCCCAATGGCTGAAAAACTTGCCACATTACTCAAAAACGACAACCTGGAATGACTTGTGGAACTGCCGGCTCAAAAAGCATGTTCCTGCACTCTGGCAAGTGTGCTGATGCTAGCAGCAACGTGTCCAGCTGATGTGGATGTGATTGGGGATGAGCATGAGCTTTGGATGAAGTGGTGGATGGTGACACTGGTGTGTAAATGCGTCCAATCATGGCGAATACATCTGATCTACACAGGAAGTGCTGTTTTCAGCCAGTGAGGCTGCTAGGGCAGTTGGATTCCCCACAGCGCTGTCGGCAGACAACATAGAAGCACTTGGGATGGCTGGCAGGTAGTATGAGGCATGGCAAGAGCACCAGCTCAAGGCCTGGGCGGATGCGCAACGGAATGAGCAAGAAGGTGAGGCATCTGGAGCAGGTGCAGAGAGGGACAGCAATGCGCTATGCGCATCCAGAGAGAGCAAGGCAGAGGTACAGGCAATATCCCAGGCTGCTAGAGCCATGCTGGCAGTGCCCCAAGTCATGTTGCCAATGCTCGAGCAGGTCCAGAAGGTGCGTACCAGTCTTATCATGACTGGGTGCAGATTGGCTGATGCAGATTGAAGCAGTCACGATCGGCACGAATGAACGACAGCAAGGATGATGACAAAGATGAAGCCCTGGCTAAGGGCAAGGACATGGTTGTGCAGCACGCAACACCATGCACTGGATGTGCAAGGACCAGGATGGTGTGCTGCAGCAAGGCAGGCCAGGGTTGCGAGAGGTGCTGAAAGTGCAAGGAGAGGTGTGAAAAGTCAACAGGAAGAGGTGGTTGGGTCAGCGAGAAGCGGCCCTGCATCACAGGTGAGTGTGCCGGCTTCATTTCAGTGAGACCGGCTAATACAGGACTGTCTGGATAGCTCGCACCTGGCGTCAAGAATCACCACCAGTCATTACTGTACCAGACTCAGACGTTGAGATGGTGTCACCCAAGGGCAAGGGGAAAGGTAGGGCATGCAGCGGTCCATCAGGCAGATCAAAAAGGCAGTCGGATGGCATGTCGGACAAGGTTGCCCACCTCAAGTCTGCATTTCTGAACATGCAGGCAGCCATCAAGAAGGTGGAGGTGGAGTTGTGAAAGGCGGTCTGCGAATTCGAGGATCTAAAGGATGCCTTGGACCTGTAGATAGTCACTGGCCGTCCCTGTACCCTGCAAAACGAAATGTATCCAGTTTGGTCAGAATCTGGTCTGTGTGCAGCTTGAGTCCGGTGTGAGTGCAGTTGAGTCTGGATTGAGTCCAGTGTGAGGCCATGTCTTGAATGTCCCATGCTCATGTCCAATCCATGTCCGGTCCTGCGGGTATCTGTACAGTATGAATGGTGTCAACAAAACAGTAGTGAACGAATAGAAAATAAGCAGAAACTCTTATCCTATGGCAGTGGTATCTCTTCTGCTTTTCGGCAGATTGACATTTTCTCAGCCAGACAGATCTGGTTTGACAAAATGAAAGGGCATGGCACTGGCACATGCGGTCAAAGTGTGAACTGGTATCCAAAAGTGTCTGCAGTGCAATGGGATGGCAAATTCAGTGAATAACAGATGCTATCATATGGCAGCAGTATTTTTCCTATTATGACGGTGTTTCAGTGACTGTTCTTGTTGTTAAGTGGTATGTGTGGTATGGAATGGCTAGGCGAAAGCAAAGCACCAGACGAATACTGGGATGAAATGATTGTGAATGAGACACCAGTCGAATTCCGGGATGAAACAGAAATCACTGGCCAAATACCGGGGTAGAAACAGTATCATACATGTGGTGCGACCAGTTTAATGATGGTCTGGTGGCTCATCAGGGATGGGTATCAGCGGATCATCATTGTCCATCGCAGGGGACTTGGATTGAAAGTCGGCCAGTGTGTTCATGGTACTGACAGCGGCCACAGGGGACTCTACATTCTTGACTGGTGCTTGCGGGTGTTCATTGGTGGTCTTATCAACATCTATACCTACCGGATTGATCACTTCTTCATCGAACCAGCATCGAGACCTAAACCAAAGACAGATCAGTATCAAACACCAGAGTGCTGCACTAGGCCAGCACACGCATGCCCACAGGGAACTCATAATGATGTCCTCCTGGACATCAACTGACAGAAAGAAGGGGGAATGGGTGGGTGGGAACAGGCCGATGGAAGAAAGACAAGGACACGGCAATGGTAAAACTGGCAAAATGGCACCAGATGGTTCAAAACAAGAGTGAGGAAGTGGTATGTGCACCACTGCCATATACAGGACAGAACTGGGCAGTAGAAAGTGGTCCAGACTCAATAAAACAGCAGATTGAATATATAATGCACGGTGGCAGTGGGCAGAATGCAACAGAAATGGAAGAGACATGGCCAGCAGGTCGGCACTGGATAGGGGCTGATGAAGTGGCATGGAAGTGGAAGGGTAGAGCTGATGGACGGCAAGGTATGGTGATGGCAAAATGAGCCCAGATTGAAATACGAGACGGAAGCAGTTGACTGAACAAAGAGAAATGGTAAACAGTGAAACAGAAGGTAAAAATGAAGGAACCGGCAGATAAGCCGGTGCTAAAATGGCTGGCAAAGGGTCCAACAGGGCAGAAACACTTGCAGAATGGGTGCTGTCAACAATGGGTGGAATGGCAACAACAAGACTGTTAGTGGCAAAATTGAAAATACCAGCCAGTGTGGGATCCTGTAAGCAGTCAGTGGCAATGACAGGTGAGTCTAATGGTTCCGACAGCATGGGGAAAGGCAGCCAAAGACCGGAGATGGAAGAGTCAGAGACCTTGTCCACTGGTTCTGGTAGTGGGACGGCATTGGCAATGGAAGGGACATCAGCAGTGACAGGAGGCACAGCATCCGATGGTTCCAACAGTGTGGGAAGGTGCGGCACACTATCAGAAGGGTGGTCATCTTCATCAGCATCAGATTCGCCTGGTGGTATGAGTGACGGAACGGCACAATTGATGTCAGAATCAGTGGTACCAGTATGCAAGGCATCCTGTAAATCATCAGCAGCAACAATAGGTGAATCCGACGTAACCAGGAGTGCAAGAACATGTACTAGCAGATCCAGAAGTGGCTGGCATGCTGCAGCAGAAGGGAGTAATGATGGTTCTGACGGTGCAAACACATCAGTAGCAGCTAGATTAGGGGTGTGAGATGGGATGTCCTGGCCAGCACTGTGGCATGGCAACACTGTCACAGTGTCTGGGAGAGTGTGGCCCTGTGAAATATCAGCAGTAACAGTTGGTGTAGGTGAAACAGAAGGAAAGTGGGTCGAATTGTTGAAGAAATAAGGTTCCACCGGCCGGCTAGAGCAGCTAGAAGGGTCCGGAACCATGACCAGTAGTGGTACTATTGGATGTGGTGGGTCCGGATTCACAAATGGCAGGTGGAAGGGAACATTAGAAGCAGTAGAGACAGAAAGAAGGAACTTTTCAGCAGGAAAAACATCGGCCACTGGGTAGGGCTCATCCAGGTGGATGTCCAGACGCACTATGCATAGGCAGTGATGAATATGGGCCTGTAAGTCAGCTGGAAAGCCAAAAAGAAAGAACTGGTCACACTTGAGTTTGGATAGCTTGCACAGCATGAGTGTGGATGTGATCAGGGTGAATTGCCAGTAGTACATTCCGAGTGCATCAAGTGAGTGCATTGGCATGCAGGATGATTCCTGTATGAGGTGGTCGAGGTCAGTACAGCAAAAGCAATCACTACTTTGGCATTCCAGATACAACTCTATCAGGGCAGAAACAAAAGCAAACCAGTCCGGAATAGTGGCATGTGCTTTGGGCAAGCAGCCCCACAGGTAGGCAGTTGTAGTCGGACCGGTCAGTATGTGTTGGAAGCAGTGCTAGGGCTCAGAAAGTGATGAAACAGAAATCAGAAGGCAAATAATTTGAGCAAAAGGGAAGGGGAATGGCCCAGTTGTCCTTCTGTATGTCTTCTCTAACTCCCTCATGGTGGGCTCCAGTTGAAGAACGATAATCCAAGCTGCTCTTGTAGCAGATGGACTGCAGACAGAGTGAAGGGGATGCAATAGGTTTGTCCCCAGAGAGAGCAGGGAGAGGGATACAGTCAGAGGAGCTGGGGCTTACTGTCCTGAGTGCGGTAGGTTGAGAAATGGTGGGTCCGGACACTCCCGGGTGAAATGTGGGACCAGCCGGGTCATAAAGAGTGTGATAGACCAATGGGATGGTAGAGAATGGTGGCAGCAATGGTGGAAATGGATGGGACAGTTTAGATGGTAAGTGGAAAGATGTGGAAAGATGTATTCAGTATGTAATAGACAGCCCTTTATAGTCTGGGCACACCCAAGACTGTACAAACAAAGAAAACAAGAAAGCAGCAAAACATACATAGGGTCTGGGTGAGACTGGTGAGTGCAGTGCAGTCCGGGTGTATGAGTACAAAGTGATAACGAATGTAAATGATCATAGAACAATATAAGGACTCACCCACAAGACGAGACAGATGAATGGACACAAGGGACAACAGTGGTGGACATGGTTTGTGAGGATCCAGTATGTGTGGTAGGTCTGGTAGCATGGGAAAGTGGGTCTGGTGGGTCCAGATTGAGTGCATGTGAATGCAGTTGTCCGGATTGCCTGTAGGATGATCTATAAAGTGGGGAGAATACCAGTTTTCAACCATAGGGAAGCACAGCTCCCTACACCACATCTGTTACGATTCGCCCTAAGCCGCCAGTATCACACTCGATGGATTTAGACATATTTTTCTTTATGAGCATGTGACTGTGAGACTTAGCACATGACTAGTTCATGTGACGACCAGCTTGGAGGGATCCGAGCTGTCCAGATGTCAGGCACGCATGTGGTAGGGACTAGACCCTTATCTGCCTCGAGTATTTAATCACCGCGCCTCGTGGCGCTTATCTCTGATCGCCGTGCCTCGTGGCACTCTAGACCGCCTCATGTTAGGCATGACTCTCATGATACATCATATGTAGCCTTCTTTCTCTCACATTATGTCATAGATAGTATGCAACGTGTAGATACGCACAGACCAATAGTCAATATGTACAAACATGTCCCTATGGTATATATACTTGAATGATATCGCCCAAGGACCTTAGTTAAGTCCTTGTGGCTATTCCCCATAATCTTAGCTCCTATAAGCCTAAAGTCAGAGTAGCCTGAGCCACGTCTAGTACTGGTTTTGGGTTGCGCTACAACATCACCTCATAGTTACATCCTGCACATGTCCTGCCGTCTGCTGTGCGCATCCCATCTCATCCTGCCTCTTACCACTCAGTAGAACCCAACAGAACCATTGTCCCATGGCCAAAGAAGACCATCCCAAGCCCACAAGATGTCCCATCCCCATCAGTAAGTGTTTCTGTCTTATTTCTTTGACACAGACTCTGTAGAGTAATGCCACCATCATGTATCCATCCAACAGAACATACTTAGACTGGCTTTCTTCCTTTTGTGCTTGTCTCACAGTCTTGGGGATGCCCAGGACTATAAACTAGTGTACTAGCATATGTAAGAATCTATCTTTTACCTCTCCTGCTATTTTGTACAATCTCGCTGATGCTTGACAACATCTACGACCACCGCTGCTGCTGTTTCTACTGTTCCACCACTGTTTCCACCACCATTTACCACCGTCCATCACCACCGTACCTCCTGAACCTGTCGGGAAGGTTGTATATCGCCCCAACACATCTTTGAGCTGTCAGAACACCCAGTTCCAGCTCAGAATTTGTAGCACAACCCAAAACCAGTACTAGACGTGGCTCAGGCTACTCTGTTCTTAGGCTTATAAGAGTCAAGTTTATGGGGAATAGCCACAAGGACTTAACTAAGGTCCTTGGGTGATATCATTCAAGTATATATACCATAGGGACATGTTTGTACATATTGACTAAAGGTCCGTGCGTATCTACATAGCATGATGTCATGTGGGAAAGTATAGTAAGCATATGATGTATCGTGAGAGTCATGCCTATCATGAGGCGGTCTAGAGTGCCATGAGGCACGGTGATCAGAGATAAGCACCTCATGGTGCAGTAATTAAATACATGAGGCAGATAAGGGTTTGGCCCCTATCACGTGCATGCCTGACACCGGACAGCTCGGATCCCTCCATAGCCGGTCGTCACGTGAACTAGTCATGTGCTAAGTCTCACAGTCACATGCTTAAATAAAGAAAAAGAGATACTAAGTCCATTGAGTGTGATACGGTGGCTTAGGGCAAATCGTAACATTACCCCCCACCTAAGAATTGGATTCCAGACGATTCCAAATAGGATCACAGTTGGTAAAAACATCGTAAGGCCTAAAAAGGCTGTGGAAACAATCAACGTCGATAAAGTTAAGCTTCCGTGGAGCATGCAGGTTCTTCCGATGGAAATCGGCTACTGCATCTTTCGCCGACTTGAGGTTTTCCATGGGTTCCCATGTTCGATCTTCTTCCCCATATCCAAACCAGTGGACTAGGTACTCCAAACGTCAACCCTTCATTTGTGAGGTGACAATGTATTCGACCTCATATTCCTCGGTTCCATCTTCTGTAACCATTACAGCCCCAGGCTTGTACGTTGGCTGGCCATCAAGGTGATTTTTATAGGGTTTTATTCGGGACACGTTGATGATTGGGTAAATCCGCATCCCTTTAGGTAATAGTAGTTTTATGACATTTCAGTCGTTAGGTGCTTCTATCACCTTATAGGGCCCGAGCCATCGGTCGGTTAGCTTCCAGCTTATCCTTGTCTCTTGGAGATTAAGGTTCTCGGTGCTCAACCACACGAGATCACCAACTTTGTACTCCGGCGCATCCGATCATTTCTTATCGGCTTGCGCTTTCATGGTTTTCTGTCTGTTTTCTAAATTTTCTCTGACTTGGTCTAAAGTCAGTCTCATCCCCGTTAGGAAGTCCTGCGCTGCAGGCGCCTTGGCATCAATCGGCTCTATTCCCATTTGTGGTTCGTAAGAACGTGTCACTTGAAATGGGGCCTTCTTTGTTGAAGAGGATTGCCAATTGTTGTACGTGAACTGGGCGAGGCTTAACCATTCTGCCCATTCGTTCTGTTTTTTGGCACAGTAAAGCTGTAGGTACTGCTGGAGTTCCCTATTTACATGCTCTGTTTGTCCGTCAGTTTGCGGATGAAAGGCGGTGCTTAATTTAAGTCGGATGTGGAGTGAGGTTGCTAGATCGGCCATCACCTGTGAGGCAAATTGCGGTCCTTGATCCGATACAATAGAGTCCGGAAGTCCGTGATGCTTCCATACATGATCTCGGTAAAGTTTTGCCGTTCCCTTACTTGTTATGGTTTTATTTGTAGGGATAAAGCATGCTTCCTTCGAGAATCAATCTACGACTACCAAGATCGAGTCATATCCGTCTGATTCAGGTAAGTCTGTAATGAAATCAGCGGAGATTTCCTTCCACGGTGCACTAGGCACGGGGAGCGGTTGCAACTTCCCAGGCACAGCCTGATTCGTTGGTTTCATCCAATTACATTGTTCGCATCGGGAACAGTAGTTTTTTACTTGGTCGGTTATTCCCTTCCATGTATAATATCGGGAGATCAACACCTTTGTCTTCTCTACCCCTCCGTGTCCTGCTACTGGAGAGTCGTGATATAAGGTTATAATCTGCTGTCGGATATCCCCTTTGGGCATGAAGATTTGTCCTTCATGGTAGAGGAGGCCTTCTTTTAGCTCTCTGATACTTTCCGTTTCTTTCAACAGATTGGTCGCATCTCTGATGCGTGTGAGTATTTCTTCCTCCTCCGAGGATACTGTGGTTATCTCAGTGGTTTTTCGTACACGAGACTTGGGGATCATTGTTACCCCTTTGTTATCATCCTTGATTCCCATGGCGTGGTCTTCCCTTCTCAAAAGGGAATCAGCTTTTCCCATGCTGGTTCCTGGTTTTATCACGAGTACATAATTGAAGCGAGATAACCATTGTGCCCAATGCACTTGTCGTCGGTTAAGGTCTTGGCTGGTCATAAAATATTGTAAGTTTGCATGATCGGTCCAGATCTTGAACTGATGATGTGCTCCTTCTAGGTAGTGTCGCCATATTTCTAATGCATAGATTATCGCGAGCATTTCTTTATCGGCTATCAGGTAGTTCCTTTGTTCTGGTGTCATTTTGCGGGAACTGAATGCTACCGGATGCCATTTTCCTTCTTTTTCAATAGATAATACTGCTCCAGTGGTGTATGCTGAAGCATTGCATTCTAGCTGGTACTGTGCTTCTTCGTTGGGGTAGGCCAAAATAGGTGCTTTTGTGAAGGCTTCCTTTAACCTGTCAAAGGCTGTCTGCTCTTCCTTTTCCCATCTCCAAGCTATGTCTTTTCTCGTCAGCTCAGTTAGGGGTTTGGCCCATTCGGAGCACTTGTCTATGAATCGTCGGTAAAAATTGGCCAACCCTAGGAATCCTCTGACCCCTTTTATGGTGGTTGGGACTGGCCAGTCTAATACTCCCTTGAGTTTAGCCTCCAACATTTTGATTCCCTTGCTGGATATGTCCATTCCCAGCATTTCAACTTGTTCTACCGAGAAGAAGCATTTCTCGGGTTTAATAAATAGGTCGTTATCCTTCAGCCATTGCAATACTTTTAAAACGGCTTCGTCGTGTTCTTTTTGATTTTCGGTTTTCGTAAAGATAAGGATATCGTCCATGTAAATTATCACAAATGACTCCATGTCAGAGAAGACATCGTTCATCATAGCTTGGAATGTGGCGGGGGAATTATTTAGTCTGAAGAACATTACGGTTGGCTTGAAACTTCCTTCCTCGGTGGTGAAAGCAGCCTTCCTTTTGTCTCCTTCTTTTATTCGTACGTTGTTATATCCCCACCTCAAGTCCATTTTTGTGAACTTCTTTGCTCCTTTGAGCTGATCAATCAGCTGCGATATTAAGGGCAATGGATAGCCATTTGGTATAGTCCAGCTGTTTAGATAACGATAATCCTGCACCATCCTCTTTGTTCCTTCTTTCTTTGGTATGAAGAAGACTGGTGAGGTCTGTGGCGACTTAGAAGGTCGTATATACCCTTTTCATAATTGTTCTTTTACAAATGCCTTTACAGTGAGCAACAAAACTGTTGCAATGCCTAACCTCAATCTGGTGTGCAAAGCACACCACAATCACATGTGAGAATTTCGCTTAGCTTTAGTGATACCAAATATAGTAGTCACTCTTGGCTACAAATCATTCCCTTATGTCATGTGATTTAAATCATAGCCACATGAGATATACTCTAATTAATCAAGGGTACTCATTGCAACAGTTTTGTTGCTGACATCAAGGGTATCATAAATTAGTATGAAGTGTATCCTCCTTTGGCCTCAATCACCTCCTGAATCCTCCTGGGCATACTCTGAATCAA
>JBBPKK010000894.1:0-14506 GCA_038089215.1 Tylopilus vinaceipallidus
AGCAAAGAATGAAACATAAGAGATGAGTAATGAAATGGAATGTAAGAGAGAGAGGGTCATAGGGTATTACTAAACTACAAGTCCAAGTGTCATAGGTACAGAGATAATAGAGATTGAACTGGAGTTGGTACCAGAGTTGGTACTGGATATGTTGGAGTTGAACTTGATGGATTTTGGGATATGACAGTATCCCCCTCTTAGGCCTGAACCCTTGAAAACCACTTTGACTCATGTGACTTTGTTGATCCAGTTGAAGTTGAAATAGCCAAGTGTGGAACATGTGGGTTATATAAGTTGAGCCTTAGCCAGAAAAAATTTCTTCCTTACCCACCACCAATACCTCCCATGTCCACCTATGCTGACATCGAGAAATGGGACAACATGTTGTAGGGAGCACCGGCTCCCTAGTACTGAAATCCCCCGTTTTGTTAGCTTCTGACAACCAGTCATCCTCATCGTTCCATCCTGCACATGTTCCACCGTCTGCCGTGCACATCCCGTCTCACCCCATCTCACTCTGTCACTTACCGCTCAGTCAAACCAAACGGAACCGTCGTTTTGTGGCTGAAAAAGACTGTCCCGAGCCCACATGATGTCCCATCCCTGTTGGTAAGTGTTTCCATCTTATTTCTTTGATATGGACTCTGTAGAGTAGTGCCACCATCATGTATCCACCCGATGGAACATACTTAGACTGGCTTTCTTCCTTTCACGCTTGTCTCACAGTCTTGGGGATGTCTGGGACTATAAACTAGTGTACCTATGTATGTAAGAATCTATCTTGGACCTCTCCCACTATTTTGTACGACCTGGCCAACACTTGACAACGTCTATGACCACTGCTGCCACCATTTCTACCATTCCGCCACTGTTTACTGCCGTCCATCACCGCCATACCTCTCGAACCCGTTGGGAAGGTTGTATACAGCTCCAACACATCTTTGAGCTGTCGGAACATCCGGTTCCAGCTCGGAATCAGTAGGTTTTAAGTCCTAAAAAGCATAGAACCTCACCTTTGTACTCTGAATCCCTTGGAAAGAGCGTATCATGCATTCCTCATTTCTACTGACCTCACCTGTCACTTCAGACAGGTTTACTGTTTTTCAACATGCCTCATGCAGAATGATGATGATGATGATGTGTTGTGGAAAGCCAAGGCCACAGAGTGGAGGTGACACAGGAAGGTGAAGAAAGAGGTGGAGGAGTGGAGGAATGCAGAGGAAGCTGCTAGGAAGAAGAAGGCCAAGGAGGAGGCCATGTAGGTGAGAGTAAAGAAGGTTGTGGCAGCAAAGAGGCAGGCAGAGGCCAAGGCAGTGGCAAAGAAGTGGGCAGAGACAGTGTGAGCAGAGCAGGAGCACAGGGCAGTGAGCTCTGGGAAGGGCAAGGTGAAGGCGAGTGAGCCAGTGGTATGTCAGAGGTGCAAAGACCACAGGCTGGACTGCATGCCAGGGACTGGCAAGTCCACCTTGTGCATGGAGTGCCAGGAGGTCAAGGTGAAGTGTGAGCACCCTGGAGAAGAGAAGCTGGAAAGGAAGAGGAAGAGGAAAGATGGGGTGGACATGGCCATCAATGAGCAAGTCCAGAAGAAGGTCTGGGCAGAAGAAGCACCAGAGGTCACAAGGGTGGAGTTGGTTGAGGCTGCCAAGATCATTGCCAAGTTGTTAGAGGACTTGGGTGATGTTCTGAAGGGGCAGTTAGACTGGATGAACCTGCTGCTCAGGCAGCTAGTGGAGCTGAGGGTGGCAAAAGTATACCCGGACAATGGGTTTGAAGACGAGGACATGGAGTACATGGAGGCAGCAGTGGAAGTAGAGGAGCACTGAGTGGAGGCTGAAAAGGCATTGTTGGAGGGTCAAGGATATTCAGAGGGCAGAGATAAGGAAGAGGATGAGGATGGGGAGGGTGAAGAAGATGAAGAAGAGGCATACAAAGAGTAGATAGGAATAGTTTGCGCTCTCTGTAGTAAAGTCTGGAGTTTAATTGGAGTGTGGCCCAGGTTTAGTTGGATACTGGAGATGGAATTCTTCAACTAGTTCAAATGTGTGACCAAGTTCTGTGGCCAGCAACCAACTGGTTTCTTTGTCGGTACCTTCATATCTGGACCACTGGACCAAATAGACTAACTTGCAATTTCTTCTTTGTCTGTCTATCTTTGAGTCTAAGATTTCGGAGATCTCATACTCCAGTTCACCATCAACTCTGACTGGAGGTGGAGGTGGTTGTGTGTGATTGGGAATGGTGTTGGTGATGGTGGATTCTAATTGGGAGACATGAAAGACAAGATGTATGGACTTCATGTTGTCTGGCAGTCAGAGCATGAAAGAGAGGGAACCGGCTTGTGCAATGATTTTGTACAGTCCTAAGTTCTGCTCAGATAGTTTCTTGGATGGTCATGTAGACTGGAAGTACTTGGCCTTGATGAAAACTTGGTCACTGACCTTGAAGTCCAGTGCCAGAGTTTGTTTGGCATCTGCGGGACCTTGGTAGTGCTGCTGAGCTGCAGCTATCTCTTCTCAGAGGAGGGTGTGAAGGGAGTCAAGGTTGATGGACTACTCTTGGGCTCGAGTGGAGGTGAGGTTGCACTTGGGGTGGACAGAGATGTTGGGGTGGTAGCCTTTGTTAGTGAAGAATGGTGAGACACCAGTAGTAGTGTTCAGAGCATTATTGTAGGTGAACTCCACAAGGGGCAGGAGTTTGGACCAGTTGTCTTGCTGGTAATTGCAGTAGATCCAAAGGTACTGTTCTAGTGTTTGGTTCATATGCTCAGTCTGTCCATCACCCTCTGGATAATAACTGGAGGTGAAGTGTAACCAGATATTGAGAGCCTTACTGAGGGAGCAGAAGAAGTGTGATATGAATTCTGAACCTTGATCAGAGGTTATGTGAGAGGGGACTCCATGCTTAGAGAAGACATGGAGTAGGAAGAGTTTGGCTAACTCCAGGGATGTCACCTTGTCATCTGTAGGGATGAATATACATTGCTTTGATAGTCAATCCATGACAACTAAGATGGCCGTATGTCTAGAGGAGGTTGGGAGTTGTTCTATGAAGTCCATGGAGATGGAGTTCCATGGCTTCTCAGGGATGGGAAGTTGTTTGAGAAGCCCATAGGGCTTGTGACAGGGGACCTTGGCTCAGGTGCTGTTAGAGGATAATACTTTTTCACTACCAAAGTTGACTACACCCTGGCTACACTTTGATTAGTGTCAGTCAAATGTCAGTCAGACTTGACTACACTTTTGCACTACCAAAGTTGCTACACTTTGACTAGTGTCACCGCTATCCTACACTTCACTACCAACTTTGGTACACTCTTAACCTAATGTCGCTTATCCTACACTTTACTACCAACTATGGTACACTCTTATCTTAATGTCCACCATACACCTTTGTATAGGTTACCACCCCAGATCTCTAGATGGGATCTCTCCATTCTACATGCATGATATGCATGTTCTTCCACATGAACTCTAGACTCCTAGAGGCTATGCCTTCCATTCTACCACACCATGCTGCACTACATCCATTTCACATATTTGTTGCATATTCAACTACCCCCTCATGTTCTCCTCCTGTTACTTATTTCCCTTCATTCTGATGCTTCCATTCCACTACCAGGCTGTGCCAGGCAGTGTCCCCTTTGCCCTCCTCATGTACAATCTGTAGATTAGACTACAATAGTTACAATCATGTAGAATAGTATATAAAGCCTGAATGCAAGCCAGGGAACCTAGTCTGGTTCTCCTGGGTTTTTCCCCTCAAGCATAGCACACCAACTCAGTCCCCCCATGGTCTGTTACGATTTGCCCTAAGCTGCCAGTATCACACTCAATGGACTTAGACATATTTTGCTTTACGAGCATGTGACCATGAGACTTAGCACATGACTAGTTCATGTGATGACCGGCTTGGAGGGATCCAAGCTGTCCGGATGTCAGGCACACATGTGGTAGGGGCTAGACCCTTATCTGCCTCGTATATTTAATTACCATGCCTTGTGGTGCTTATCTTTGATCGCCGTGCCTCATGGCACTAACACCGCACCTCATGGTGCTCTAGACTGCCTCATGCAGGCACAGTCTCCCATGAGACGTCATTATGATATCATTCTCTCTCACGTTATGTCATACCTATGTAGATACGCATGGACCAGTAGTCAATAGCTACAAACATGCTGTATGGTATATATACTCCAATATGACGACCCAAGGACCTCAGTTAAGTCCTTGCAGCATTCCCCATTACTTGACTCTTTATAAGCCTGTATGAGAGTAGCCTGAGCCACACTATACGCTGGTAATAGGTTGCGCTTCATAGGACTTAACTTCTCATCCTCACCCTACTCTCCATAGTCGGGAAGTACTTAAACTTCCAAAACATAGCCAGACCCGAGGCTTATACGGGACTTCATTTTCAAGGGCACCCTTTTCATTTTTAAGTAGCCACTCCCTATATGGGAGGATAGACTCTTAGTGACCTATTCGCAGAGTAGTCTGTAGCCTCAAGAGGCTTTAAAGGTTTAAACACTGCGGCAAAAACCCCTTTTCTTCTTTTGCCGAAAGGTGAGTCCACATGAGGCTCGTTTTTACTAGTCTACGTAGTACCAGTCACAGTTGGTGCAAGAGTGGTCTTGTGCCCACCAATCGTTGACATATGAACCAAGTCAGGGAGGTTGTTGACCTGATTGGAATAACAGTCGAGTGAGACTAGCCCTCCTGTTTCTTCACATACAAAGGATGCTCAGGGTTGCCCACCCTATCCAAACTCTCGACTGGGAAGCTGGTCAAGTCACGATAAGGATCAAGGTCGAACCGGTAGACGAACTGGAATACAAATTCGACCCAAACGACCAGGTAACGGTCGAAGTCGAAGAGGAGGAGATAGACCTTGCTTCTCTCGAACCACTCCCACTCCCTGCCGCCCAGGAATTCTTCCCTGCAGAGTGGCAATACAAATACACACCCCTGCCTCAAAAGAAGCAGGCAAGGTTTGATCTAGGCCCAGACGGGAACCTAGTTCAACACTTCTATGTACCCTGCGCCAAACCTTACAGCACACCAAGAAGACTCCAAAGGGAGCAAACAAGAAAGTCACTTAGAGAAAAGCGCAACAGGCCATACGATCCAAGGCCAAAGGTTCTTACTAGGAAGTAGTTAGTACTAGAGGAACATAATTTACCATCATTTCCGAATCCTCAGATTCAATACCCCCTTCACCCAAAAGGATGGATATTGGGCAACAGATCCACAATATGCAAGTCCTGCTGGCAGGACTACAAACCCAGCTTGCCGCAGCTGAACTATGAGCAGCACAAGCAGAACAAAGGGCTGCTGTGGCCGAAACAGCAGCACAAGGACCTCGAGCAGAGGTCAAGGTTACGAAAAAGGTTGACCTGATCCCAGACCCAGGATCGTTCAACAGAGACTACAGCCGCTTTGATGAGTGGTGGGTCAAGATGCAGGTTTACCTGCAAATGAACAAGGAAACCTTCACCTCAAAGAAGGAAGTCACCCTGGCCATCCTATCTCAAATTGGATCAGGGAAAGAAGCAGACAAGAATGGAGCTGGAGAATGGGCTCGGTTCCATATCGAGACAAAGCTTGGTGACAATAAGTGGTGGAACATTGCCGAGCTCAACACGGAACTGTCACACAGGTTCCGATCTGCCACAAGACAAGGACGAGTGTTGAGGGAGCTCCAAACCCTCAAACAAGGAACAAGGCAGACAGAGGCCTTCCTGACTCAATGGGAAACTCTGTACTGGTATGCCACAATAGATGAGGTGATGGGCATCCACCTCTTAGTAAAAAACGCCCGAGAGGAGATAGTATGACACATCTCCCTCAATCTCCATGGGGATGATGCCCCAACAAATCTTGCTGATTGGATCAGCCAAGTAAGGAATGTGGGAAACACGTTTGAACAATTCAAGCTTGCCCACCACTCAGACAGAAAGTGGGGCAACAATGCAAACGCCAGACCATCCAACCAGTGTGACCCCAATGCAATGGACATTGATGCTGCCCGAAAGGGTAAGTGCTTCAACTGCGGTGGCGACCACCTCATTCGTGACTGCAAAAAACCTAAGCAACCTTGCAGCAACTGCAAGTTCCTTGGGGGAGGGCATTGAAAGGATTGCCCAAAACAAGGCAAATCTCGCAAGGCTCGAGCTGCTCAAAAGGAGAGTAGTGATGACAGCGACTTGGACTGGGAAAGTAATAATGTCCGAGCTAGCTGCAAGGGGAAGGCTAGAGAAACGCCCAGGTCCATAAAAGAAATGGGCTTTGAAGAAGCGAAAGCTTACTTCACCGACATGTTAAACGCTAAGGTGAAAGAGGCCAAGGCGGGAAAAGAATAAGGCACATGACCAATCAGGGTGGTTGTGTAGCCGAGGACTATTTTGGACACATAAAAATAGAAAAATCCAAAAACACATTCTTTGATGTATTGTTATCTGACTCAGAATCCATAACTTACTGCAATGACACCGAAGCCACGACTCAGGAAGAGCCTGAGTGCGCCAGACGGGAATCTGGGCTTAATTTGGTTACAAAAAATAAAAAAGTATCTGACAACAAGGAAATCCCTGATAGGATAGTGGTTCGCTCCTTAGTCACATCCAAAATAAAGTTAGGAGTAAAGGTGGCTCCATCCACAGAAAAATACCGGATGATTGGGGCAAAAGCACTTTTAGACAGTGGAGCCAACAGCATCTTCATCGACAAACAATGGGCTCATGAGAACAAGATACCCCTGAAAAGGCTAGAACAACCCATCCCAGTGTTCAACGTAGACGGAACGAAGAACAGCACAGGGAATATCACTCACATGACAGAGTTGATTGTCGACTATCAGGGGCATCATGAGAAGTTAGAAGCCGAAGTGACAGATTTAGGAAAGGTACCCATGATCCTGGGATACATGTGGCTGAAAAAGCACAACCCAGAAATAAATTGGGTCACAGGGGAGGTCAAATGAACCAAATGTCCCCAAACCTGTTATCTCCTATCCGATCGATCAGTCCTGCTAAGATGTCTAGAAGAAGAGGAAATGGAAAATGCCCCATACGTGTACCATCACATAAAGAAAATGGAGGTTATACCACCAAAAAAGGTAGAAAAGACGCCGGAAGAACTCGTCCCAACACAATACCATGAATACCTCGACCTCTTCACCAAGAAGGCCTCTGAACACATGCCAAAAAGATGACCATGGGATCATAGCATTGATTTAAAAGAAGGGTTCATACCCAAAAAGGCCAAAGTATACCCAATGTCACAAGAAGAAAAGGAAGAGGTCAAAGCATTTGTGACGGAACAACTCCGAAAATGGTATATCTGACTGTCCAAATCCCCCCAAACATCGCCAGTGTTCTTTGTTCCCAAAAAGGAAGGGACAAAAAGAATGGTACAAGATTACTGTTACTTGAACAGCTGGACAATCCCAAACGGTTACCCCTTACCATTAATATCTCAATTAATCGACAAGCTAAAAGGGGCTAAATTATTCACAAAAATGGATCTCTGATGGGGATACAATAATGTCCGAATCAAGGAAGGCGATGAATGGAAAGCCGCATTCACAACCGAAGATGGGAGTTACGAACCCCTAGTAATGTTCTTTGGTCTGAATAATTTGCTGGCTACCTTCCAAGCAATAATGAATGACACCCTATCGGATATGGACTCGTTCGTAATTGTATATATGGACGATATTCTAATATTCATGAAAAGCACCAACCGGAGACTGCATGACCAGGCAGTCTTAAAGGTGTTACAACGGCTGAAAGAAGCCAATCTATTTATAAAACCGGAGAAATGCTTCTTTTTGGTAGAACAAGTCAAAATGCTGGGGATGGATGTCACCAGCCAAGGAATCACAATGTCGGACTCCAAAAGGAAAGGAGTATTAGAGTGGCCAGTACCCATAAACATGAAAGGAGTAAGAAGTTTCTTAGGGTTGGCAAATTTCTACCGACGATTCATCAACAAATTCTCCGAGATCACATGGCCATTGACCAAGCTCACCAGGAAGGACAAAGCCTGGGAATGGGGTCCTGAACAGCAGAAGTCCTTCGATAAGATGAAAGAGGCCTTCACCTCAGCTCCGATATTGGCATACCTGGATTATGACGCCAAATATCACCTAGAATGCGATGCATCTCTATTTGCAACAGGAGCAGTCCTATCTATGGAAAAAGACAGGAGATGGCATCCGGTGGCCTTCAGCTCCCACAAAATGACAAAAGAGCAAAGTAATTATTCCATTGCCAATCGGGAGATGCTAGCTATCATCCACGCACTAGAGATCTGGCAACATTAGAAGGAGCTAAACATGAGTTCAAAATCTGGACCGATCATGCGAACCTCCAATATTTTATGACCAGCCAAGACCTTAACCGACAGCAAGCACATTGGGCGCAATGGTTATCTTGCTTCAACTATGTACTCATGAGAAAACCAGGAACAAGCATGGGAAAAGCTGATGCTCTTTCAAGAAGAGAAAATCACACCATGGGAATCAAAGACGATAACAAAGGGGTAACAGTCATCCCTGGCTCACAGATAAGGAGATCTGAGATCACCCACATAACTGTTACGATTTGCCCTAAGCTGCCAGTATCACACTCGATGGACTTAACATATTTTGCTCAGCAAGCACATGACCGTGAGACTTAGCACATGACTAGTTCACGTGACGACCGGCTTGGAGGGATCCGAGCTGTCTGGATGTCAAGCACGCATGTGGTAGGGGCCAGACCCTTATCTGCCTCATGTATTTAATCTCCACGCCTCGAGGGGCTTATCTTTGATCACCGTGCCTTGTGGCACTCTAGACCGCCTCATGTTAGGCATGACTCTCACGATACGTCATATGCTTACTACACTTTCCCACATGACATCATACTATGTAGATATGCACGGACCAGTAGTCAATATGTACAAACATGTCCCTATGGTATATATACTTGAATGTTATCGCCCAAGGACCCCAGTTAAGTCCTTGTGGCATTCCCCCATTACTTGACTCGTAATAAGCCTTTGAGAGAGTAGCCTGAGCCATGCTATATGCTGGTAATAGGTTGCGCTTCATAGGACTTAACTTCTCATCCTCACCCTACACTCTATAGTTGGGAAGTACTTAACTTCCAAAACATAGCTGGACCCGAGGCTTATACAGGACCTTTACTTTCTTGGGCACCCCCTTTTCTTTTAAGTAGCCACTCCCTATAAGGGAGGATAGACTCTTAGCGACCTATTCGCGGAGTAGTCTGTAGCCTCAAGAGGCTTTAAAGGTTTAAACACCACGGCACAACCCCTTTTTACCTTCTATTGCTGAAAGGCATGTCCACGTGAGGCACATTTATTCTAGTCTACTTAGTACAGGTCACAGTTGGTGCAAGAGCGGTCTTGTGCCCACCAGCTGTTGACATACGAACCGAGTCAGGAAGGCTATTGGCCTGATTGGAATAACAGTCGAGTGTGACTAGCCCTCCCGTTTTTACATACAAAGGATGCTCAGGGTTGCCCACCCTACCCAAACTCTTGACTGAGAAGCCGGTCAAATTTCAATAAGGATCAAGGTTGAACCAGTAGACGAACCGGAATATGAAATCGACCCAAACAACCAGATAACGGTCAAAGTTGAAGAGGAGGAGATAGATCTTGCTTCTCTCAAACCACTACCACTGCCTGCCACCCAGGAATTCTTTCCTGCGGAGCAGCAATACAAGTACATACCCCCACCCCAAAAGAAGCAGGCAAGGTTCGATCTAGGTCCAGAAGGAAACCTAGTTCAACATTTTTATGTACCCCGCGCCAAACCTTACGGCACACCAAGGAGACTCCAAAGGGAGCAACAAAGAAAGTCACTTAGAGAAAAGTGCAACCGGCCATACGACCCAAGGCCAAAGGTTCTTACTAGGAAGTAGTTAGTAGAAAGAACAATTTACTACCATTTCCGAATCATCAGATTCAATTCCCCCTTCACCCACAAGGATGGATATTGGGCAACAAATCCATGACATGCAAGTCCTGCTGGCAGGACTACAAACCCAGCTCACTGCGGCTGAATTACGAGCAGCCCAAGCAGAACAAAGGGCTGCTGTGGCCAAAATAGCAGCCCAAGGACCTTGAGCAGAGGTCAAAGTTACGAAAAAGGTTGATCTGATCCCAGACCCAGGATCGTTCAATGGAGACTACAGCCGCTTCAACGAGTGGTGGATCAAGATGCAAGTTTATCTGCAAATGAATAAGGAAACCTTCACCTCAAAGAAGGAAGTGACCCTGGCCATCCTGTCCCGAATCGGATCAGGAAAAGAAGCCAACAAGAACGGAGCCAGAGAATGGGCCCGGTTCCATATAGAGACAAAGCTCGGTGATGACAAGTGGTGGAATGTCGCAGAGCTCAACATGGAACTGTCACACAGGTTCCAATCCGCCACAAGACAAGGATGAGTGCTGAGGGAGCTCCAAACCCTCAAACAAGGAACAAGGCAGACAGAGGCCTTCCTAACACAATGGGAAACTCTGTACTGGTACGCCAGAATAGATGAGGTAATGGGTGTTCACCTCCTGGTAAAAAACACCTGAGAGGAGATAGTACATCACATCTCCCTCAACCTCCATGGGGACGATGCCCCAACAAATCTTGCTGACTGGATCGGCCAAGTAAGGAATGTGGGAAACGCATTCGAACAATTCAAGCTGGCCTGACGCTCAGACAGAAAGTGGGGCAATAACACAAACACCAGACCGTCCAACCGGCGTGACCCTAACGCAATGGACATTGACACTGCCCAAAAGGGTAAGTGCTTCAACTGCGGTGGTGACCACCTCGTTCGTGACTGCAAAAAGCCTAAGCAACCTTGCAGTGACTGCAAGTTCCTTGGGGGAGGGCATCGAAAGGATTGCCCAAAACAAGGCAAATCTTGCAAGGCTCGAGCTGCTCAAAAGGAGAGTAGTGATGACAGCAACTTGGACTGGGAGAGCAATAATGTCCAAGCTAGCCGCTGTAGCACAACCCAAAACCAGTTCTAGACGTGGCTCAGGCTACTCTAACTTCAGGCTTATAGGAGTCAAGATTATGGGGGATAGCCACAAGGACTTAACTGGGGTCCTTGGGCGATAACATTCAAGTATATATACCATAGGGACATGTTTGTACATATTGACTAAAGGTCCATGTGTATCTACATAGCATGATGTCATGTGGGAAAGTATAGTAAGCATATGACGTGTCGTGAGAGAGGTGTCTAACATGAGGCGGTCTAGAGTGCCACGGGGCACGGCGATCAAAGATAAGCGCCTCATGGTGCAGAGATTAAATACACGAGGCAGATAAGGGTCTAGGCCCCTACCACGTGCGCGCCTGACATTCGGACAGCTCGGATCCCTCCAAGCCAGTCGTCACGTGAACTAGTCATGTGCTAAGTCTCACGGTCACGTGCTCGTAGAGCAAAATATGTCTAAGTCTGTTGTCGTGATACTGGCAGCATAGGGCAAATCATAACAGCCGCAAGGGGAAGACTAGAGAAATGCCCAAGTCCATAAATGAAATGGGCTTTGAAGAAGTGAAAGCTTACTTCACAGATGTGTTAAATGCCAAGGCAAAAGAGGCCAAGGCGGGAAAAGAATAAGGCGCATGACCAATCAGGGTGGTTGTGTAGCCGAGGACTATTTTGGACACATAAAACCCAAAAACGCCTACTTTGATGTACTATTGTCAGACTCTGAATCAGTAACCTATTTCGATGACATAACCAAAGCCACGACTCAGGAAGAGCCTGAGCGCGCCAGACAGGAATCTGGGCTTAATTTGGCTATGAAAACACAAAAAATATTTAACAAAGAAATCCCTGATAGGATAGTGGTCCACTCCATGGCCATGTCCGAAATAAAGTTAGGAGTAAAGGTGGCCCTGTCCACAGAAAAATACCAGATGATAGGAGCCAAAGCGCTGCTAGACAGTGGAGCCAATGGAATCTTCATCGACAAGCAATGGGCTCATGACAACAAGATACTCCTGAAAAGGCTAGATCAACCAATCCTGGTATTCAATGTTGACGGAACAAAGAATAGCGCTGGGAATATTACTCATACTACTGAGTTAATTGTCAACTATCAGGGACATCATGAGAAACTCAAAGTCGAAGTAACGCATTTGGGGAAAGTACCAATGATTCTGGGATACACATGGCTAAGAAAGCACAACCCGGAAATAAATTGGACAACGGGGGAAGTAAAACTAACGAAATGCCCCCGAACCTGTTATCTCCTTTTGGATCGATCCGTTCTCCTGAGATGCTTGGAAGAAGAAGAAGTAGAAAGCGCTCCACATGTGTACCATCACATAAAGAAAATGGAGGTTACACCACCTAAAAAGGTAGAAAAGATGGCAGAAGAGCTTGTTCCCACGCAATACCATGAATACCTAGATCTCTTCACAAAAAAGGCTTCCAAAAGAATGCTGAAAAGATGACCATGGGATCACTATATCGACCTCAAAGAAGGCTTTGTGCCCAAAAAGGTGAAATTATACCCAATGTCGCAAGAAGAAAAGGAAGAGGTAAAGGCCTTTGTAATGGAACAACTCCGAAAGGGTTATATCAGACCATCCAAATCCCCCCAAACATCGCCAGTATTCTTCATACCCAAAAAGGAAGGAATGAAAAGAATGGTACAGGACTACTGTTACTTGAATAGCTGGATGATCCCGAATGGCTACCCCTTGCCATTAATCTCACAGTTAATAGACAAGCTAAAAGGGGCAAAATTATTTACCAAAATGGATCTCCGATGGGGGTACAACAATGTTCGCATCAAAGAAGGTGATGAATGGAAGGCAGCATTTACAACTGAGGACGGAAGCTACAAACCCCTGGTAATGTTCTTTGGATTGAACAATTTGCCAGCCACCTTCCAAGCCATGATGAACGATACCTTGTCAGACATGGATTCATTTGTCATTGTATATATGGACGATATTTTAATATTCACCAAAAGCACCGATCAGAAGATACACGACCAAGCGGTATTAAAGGTGCTACAATGGCTAAAAGAAGCTGATCTATTTATCAAACCGGAAAAGTGCTTCTTCTCAGTAGAACGAGTTGAGATGCTGGGAATGGACGTAACCAGCCAAGGAATAAGAATGTCGGACTCCAAAAAGAAAGGAGTGTTAGATTGGCCCACTCCCACAAACATAAAAGGAGTAAGAAGCTTTTTGGGGCTAGCAAACTTTTACTGACGATTCATCAACAAATTCTCTGAGATAGCCCAACCCCTTATGGAACTCACCAAAAAGGACAAGGTGTGGACATGGGGGGTGGAGCAGCAGAGGTCCTTTGATAGAATGAAGGAAGCCTTTACCTCTGCGCCAATATTAGCATACCCGGACTATGATGCGAAATATTGCCTGGAATACAATGCTTCGTTATTTGCAACAGGAGCAGTGTTATCTATGGAAAAGGACGGGAAATGGCACCCAGTGGCTTTCAGTTCCCATAAAATGACAAAAGAGCAACATAACTATTCTGTCGCTGATAGAGAGATGCTGGCTATCATTCATGCATTGGAGATATGGCGGCATTATTTAGAAGGAGCTAAGCATGAATTCGAAATCTGGACTGATCATGCAAACCTTCAATATTTTATGACCAGCCAAGACCTTAACTGACGACAGGCATGTTGGGTGCAATGGTTATCTCGCTTCAATTACATACTAGTGAGAAAGCCAGGAATGAGCATGGAAAAGGCTGATGCCCTTTCAAGAAGGGAAGATCATGCCGTGGGAATCGAGGATGACAACAAAGGAGTAACAGTCATCCCTGATTCACAGATAAGAAGATTTGAGATCACCACCATAACCTCGGAAGAAGAGGAAATATTAAAATGCATCCGTGATGCAACTCTGTTGATAAAAGAATTGGAGATAAGAGGTGAAGCAAAAGAAGGCCTCCTCTACCACAACAATAAGATATTTGTGCCCAAAGGGGATCTCCGACAACAAATCATAACTTTATATCATGACTCTACCATAGCAGGACATGGAGGGTCAGACAAGACTAAGGAGTTGATCTCCCGATACTATACCTGGGAAGGGATGCATTCCCAGATTAAAAACTACTGTTCCTGGTGCGAAAGATGCAACCGGATAAAGCTGACAAACCAGGCAGTGCCTGGTAAACTATTACCCCTTCCAGTTCCTGAGGGACCCTGGAAGGATATCTCCACTGATTTCATAACGGACTTACCAGAATTGGACGGATTCGACATGATCCTAGTGGTCGTAGATAGATTCTCTAAGGAAGCGTGCTTCATTCCCACCAATAAGACCATAACAAGTAAGGGAACAGTGCGGCTTTACAGGGATAACATATGGAAGCACCATGGACTTCCCACAACTATTGTATCAGATCAAGGCCTGCAATTCGCCTCACAGGTCATGGCGGATTTAGCCAAGTCTCTTCATATCCGCCTTAACTTAAGCACGGCTTTCCACCCAC
>JBBPKK010000895.1:0-14497 GCA_038089215.1 Tylopilus vinaceipallidus
CTACAAGAGCAGCTTGGATTATCGTTCTTCAGCGGGTCTGGCATTGGTCATCCCACAGCGCTCTAATACTTTCTCAAGATAGGAGCATTGATCAATCAAGATTGCTTGACCATTCCTTTGAATGCACATGTGTAGGAATTCCTTGGCTGGACCAAGATCTCTGCACTCCCACTTTTTCATAAAGAGACTTTTGATCTCATCAACAATGGCCTTGGTAGGACCACAAAAGAGGGCATCGTCGACGTAGATGACGGCAACCACAATATTGGTGCCTTTCTTCCTGTAGAGGAAGATACCAGCATCGGACTTCAGACGTTCGAATCCGAGATCATGCATTGACTCGTTTAGAGTCTCCCACCAGGCAAGTCTGGCTTATTTAAGGCCATAGAGGGCACGCAGTAGGCAGAGAACCTTGTTCTTTTGCCCTGGAACTCTAAAACCCTTGGGTTGGCGCATGTAAATCTCTTCTTTGAGCTTCCCATAAAGGTACATGCTCCAAACATCGAGTGCTTTGATGTGCCAGTTCTCTAGGGAGGCGAGGGCCAACATAAGTCAGACTGTCTCAAACCTAACCACTGGAGAGAATATTTGGTTGAAATCAACTCCCTCAACCTGGGAGAAACCTTTTGCGACTAGATGTGCATGTTTACAGCCATCTGGTTTAACATCAAAGACCCATTGATTGTCTATGACCTTCTGCCCTTTGGGCAGGTCCACAAGTTGGAAAACTTTGCGCTCTTAGAGCATATCAAGCTCGTGTCGACAAGCAGCTTTCCACTCTTCCTGTTCTGCAGGGGGTAGCAACTTAATGTTCCTATATGTCCACTTGCAGTGTGGCTTAGATGCTGCAGTGTCTAGCCTTTGAGGGATTGCCTTGGACATCAAATATGCCATGGAATCAGCTCCCCCTTCCCGACAGAGTCGGTCAATGTCCGATTTGGATGGAGTCGGAGACGGAGGGGTAGGAGCGGAGGGTGCACTGGGGGTGTTGGGAAGACTTCCGGGCATATTGGCACTGGGAGCCAGACGAGATGAGGGTCCAGGCTCACCGAAGACGTCATGCATCTTTCCTCAATGGATATCCCACTCCTGATCCACTGGATGTCAGTTGTCACCATACACATTGCCAGGCTGGCAAGGCACATTGTGTTCATGCGTGGAGTGGCAAAGTGGGGCAGGGGGGACTGGAGGAGGCACAGTGACTCGCGATTTACGCAGAGTAGTAGGCTGCAGTGTGGGGGAAGGTGATGGAGTGTGAGGGGGGACAGGTGCAGGAGAGTGGGCTTGAGACATAGGTGGACTGGGTCTGTGGCCTTCAGTGTCACTGTTGCTATAGGAACCAGGTGAAGGCACCCTTAGTGGGGGTGCCCGCGGCTGACCTATAGGTTGTTCGGGTTGTTTTCCCTTATTGGTGGAGCACTTGGGGAAACATGCTTCTTCCCAGATGGCATGAGAAGAGGTGAAGATGACATTGGTGGGGGACTGCATAAAGATCCAATTGCGGTCCATGCCAGGCACCACACCAAGATGTACCATCAACTTGGCCTTAGGGGCCAGCTTATTATCCCGTGTGTCGGTGGGAATGTGCACAAAGGCAGCACATCCCCAGACCCAGAGATAAGAGACATCAGGCATGGTGCCATGTAATATCTCAAATGGCATCTTGCCATTCAGCCGGCACATAGGGGTCTGGTTGTAGACATGGGTGGCATGGGAGAAAGAGAACTCTCACCAGCTGTCAGGTGTGCAGGCATTGTGCCACATCGACTCTGACTTGTCACCTAACATTCTCATGAGCCTTTCGGCTCAACCATTTTGCATAGGAGTATGAGGGGTGGACTGGAAGATCCTGATCCCCTGTTCCTTGAGCATGGTATCGAATGCTTGGGATTTGTATTCTCCCCCAGCATCAGACATCCATCCTACCACTTTCTGCTTGAATTGTGTTGAGACCATTTTGAGAAAATGCCGAGTGGCAGTCAAAGTGTCATTTTTATTGTGCAATGACATGGTCCAAGCGAAGGAGCTGTAGTCATCAAGGAAGGTGATGACATAGCAGTACCAGTGATATGACTCAACCGGGAAGGACTTCAGATCTGAGTGGATAAGCTCAAATAAGCGCAAAGTGTGCTGCTCAGAAGGAGGAAAACTCCTGTTGGGAAGTTTGCCTTTGATGCATCTGGGGCATACCGTGTCTTCAGAAGGGAAGTCTACCTCAGGGAAGTTTATTGTATGCTTCTTCACCTGATGAAGCACATCACGCTGAAGAACAATAATCCAAGCTGCTCTTGTAGCAGGTGGACTGCAGACAGGGTGAAGGGGATGCGATAGGTTCGTCCCCAGAGAGAGTAGGAAGAGGGATACAGTCAGAGAGGACTGGGGCTTACTGTCCCAAGTGTGGTAGGTCGAGAAATGGTGGGTCCGGACACTCCCGGGTGGAATGCAGGACTGGCCGGGTTATAAAGAGTGTGATAGACCAATGGGATGGTCAAGAATGGCAATGGCAACGGTGGAAATGGACGGGACAGTTTAGATGGTAAATGGAAAGATGTGGAAAGATGTATTTAGTATGTAATCAACAACGCTTTATAGTCCGGGCATTCCCAGGACTGTACAAACACTTAAATGAAGAAACCGGGCAAAAGTACGTAGTGTCCAGGTGAGACCAGTATGGGTCCGGTGAGACCGGTGAGTGCAGTGTGGTCCAGGTGTACAGGTATGAAGTGATAACGAATGTAAATGATCATAGAACAATATAAGGACTCACCCACAAGACAAGACAGACGGATGGACACGAGGGACAATGGCGGTGGACATGGTTTGCGAGGATCCAGTACATGTGGTAGGTCCGGTAGCGCGGGAAAGTGGGTCCGGTGGGTCCGGATTGAGTGCATGTGAATGTGGTCGTCCGGATTGCCTGTAGGATGATCTGAAAAGGTGGGACTATACTGGTTTTCAACTGTAGGAAAGCATGGCTCCCTACATCTGTGGGGGACTTGAATTCTGGCTGTCCCCAGTCAGCCACCTGCTGAGGTAAGCACACCAAAACCGGCCGGGCACATCAACAATTCTCTCTCTCACACCCTCTGTCTTCGTTGGACTCTATCCACCACCGCTACCTGCTCACAATGGCTGAAAAACTTGCTGTGTTACTCAAAAACGACAACCCGGGACGACTCGTGGAGCCGCCGGTTCAAAAAGCGCGTTCCCGCGCTCTGGCAAGCGTGCTGATGCTGGCGGCAACATGTCCGGCGGATGCAGAGGTGATTGGGGACGAGCATGAGCTATGGATGAAGCAGTGGATGGCGACCCTGGTGCGTAACCATGTCCAATCATGGTGAATATGTCTGATCTACACAGGAAGTGCTCCTTTCAGCCAGTGAGGCTGCTAGAGCGGCCGGATTCGACACAACGCTGTTGGCAGACGACATCAAAGCACTTGGGATGGCTGGCAGGTGGTATGAGGTGTGGCAAGAATGCCAACTCAAGGCCTGGGCGGACGCGCAACAGGATGAGCAAGAAGGTGAGGCATCCGGGGCAGGTGCAGAGAGGGATGGCAATGCACTAGGTGCATCCAGGGAGAGTGAGGCGGAGGTGCAGGCGATATTGCAGGCTGCTAGGGTTACACCGGCGGTGCCACAAGTCGTGTTGCCAACGCTCGAGCAGGTCCGGAAGGTGCATACCGGTCTTATTGCATCTGGGTGCGGATTGGCTGATGTATATTGAAGCAGTCGCAATCGGCACGAACAAATGATGGCAAGGATGATGACGAAGACGAAGCCCTAGCTAAGGGCAAGGACGCGGTTGTGCCGCACGCAACACCATGCGCCGGATGCGCGAGGACCAGGATGGTGTGCTGTGGCAAGGCAGGCCAGGGTTGCAAGGGGTGCCGAAAGTGCAAGGAGAGGTGTGAAAAGTCAATGGGAAGAGGTGGTCGGGTCGGTGAGAAGCAGCCCCGCATCACAGGTGAGTGCACTGGCTTCGTTTCAGTGAGTCTGGCTCATACAAGACTGTCCAGATAGCTCATGCTTGGCATCAAGAATCACCGCCAGTCATTACTGTACCAGACTCAGACATCAAGATGGTGTCACCCAAAGGCAAGGGGAAAGATAAGGCACGCAGCAGTCCATTGGGCGGATCAAAAAGGCGGTCAGATAGTGTGTCGGACAAGGTTGCCCACCTTGAGTCTGCATTTCTGAACACACAGGTGGCCATCAAGAAGGTGGAGGTGGAGCTGAGGAAGGCTGTACACGAATTCGAGGACCTAAAGGACGCCTTGGGCTTGTAGATAGTCACTGGCCACCTCTGTACTTCATGAAACGAAATGTATCCAGTTCGGTCTGAATCCAGTCTGTGCACGGCTAGAGTCCGGTGCGAGTGCAGTTGAGTCTGGATTGAGTCCAGTGCAAGGCCATGTCTTGAATGTCCCGTGTCCATGTCCAATCCATGTCTGGTCCTGCGGGTGTCTGTATGGTACAAATGGTGTCAATGAAACGGTAGTGGACAAATAGAAAATAAGCAGAAACTCTTATCCTACAGTGGTGGTATCTCTTCTGCTTTTTGGCAGATTGACATCTTCTTGGCCAGACATATCCGGTTTGACAAAACGAAAGGGCACAGCACCAGCACATGCAGTCGAAGTCTGAACTGGTATCCAAAAGGGTCTGCAGTGCAATGGGACGGCAAATTCGGCAAATAAACAGATGCTATCATATGGTGGCGGTATTTTTCCTATTATGACGGTGTTTCGGTGACTGTTCTTGTTGTTAAATGGTATGTGTGGTATGGAATGGCTAGGTGGAAGCAAAGCACCGGACAAATACCAGGATGAAACAATTGCAAATGAGACACTGGTTGAATCCCAGGATGAAACAGAAATCGCCGGCCGAATACCGGGGTAGAAACAGTATCATGTGTGCAGTGTGGCCAGTTTAATGATGATGGTCCGGTGGCTCGTCAGGGATGGATATTGGCAGATCATCATTGTCTAACGCAGGGGACTCAGATTGAAAGTCAGCCAGTGTGTTTGTGGTACCGACAGCGGCCGCGGGGGACTCTGCATTCTTGACTGGTGCTTCCGGGTGTTCATCGGTGGTCTCATCAATGTCTATACCTACTGGATTGATCACTTCTTTATCAAACCAGCATCGAGACCTAAACCAAAGACAGATCAGTACCAAACACCAGAATGCTGTGCTAGGCCAGCACACGCATTCCCACAGGGGACTCATAATGATGTCCTCCTGGACATCAACTGATGGAAAGAAGGGGGAACGGGTGGGCGGGAACAGGCTGACAGAAGAAAGAAGAGGACATGGGGATGATAAAACCAGCAAAACGGGACCGGACAGTTCAAACCAAGGGTAAAGGGGTGGTATGTGTACAACCGCCATCTGTGGGACGGAACTGGGTGGTAGTAAGCAGTCCAGACTCAATAAAACACCGAATTGAATGTATAATGCGTGGCGGCAGCAGGTGGAAGGCAATGGAAATGGAAGAGACATGGCTGGTGGATCAGTACCAGATAGGGGCCGATGAAGCAGCATGGAAGTGGAAGGGTAGGGCCGACGGATGGCAAGGTATGGTGAAGGCGAAATGAGCCCGGATTGAAATATGGGACAGAAGCAATCGACTGAATGAAGAGAAATGGTAAACAGTGAAACAGAAGGTAAAAATGATGGAACCGGCCGATAAGCCAGTGCTAAAATAGCCAGCAAAGGGTCCAACGGGGCAGAAACACTTGCAGAATGGGTGCTGTCAACAATGGGTGGAACGGCAACAACAAGACTGTTAGTGGCAAAATTGAAAATACCGACCAGTGTGGGATCCTGTAAGTGGTCAGCAGCAATGATGGGTGAGTCCAATGGTTCTGACAGCATGGGAAAAGGCAGCCGAAGACCGGAAACAGAAACAGAAGAGTCAGAGACATTGTCCACTGGTTCTGGTAGCAGAACAGCATCAGCAACAGAAGGGACGTCGGCAGTGATAGGAGGCACAGTGTCCGACAGTTCCGACAGCGTGGGAAAGTGCGGCGCACTATTGGAAGGGTGGTCATCTTCGTCAGCATCCAATTGGCATGGTGGTGTGATTGATGGAACAGCACAATTGATGTTGGAATCAGCAGTACCAGTATGTGAGGTGTCTAGCGGGTCCAGAAGCAGCGGGCATACTGCAGTGGAAGGGAGTAATGATGGTTCCGTTGGTACAAACACATCGGTAGTGGCTAGGTTCTGTGGGTGGTTAGCAGTGGCCACAGAGAAGTCAAATGATGCACAATGCACAGGGGTGTGAGACGGAATGTCCTGGCTGGCACCGCAGCATGGCAACACTGTCACAGTGTCCAGGAGAGGGTGGCCCTGCGAAATGTCAGCGGTAATGGTTGGTATAGGCAAAACGGAAGGAAAGCAGGTCAGATTGTCAAAGAAATATGGTTCTGCCGGCCGGCTAGAGCGGCTAAAAGGGTCCGGAACCATGGCTGGTAGTGGTACTATTGGATGCGGTGGGTCCGGATTTGCAAATGGCAGGCGGAAGGGAACATTAGAAGCGGTAGAGACAGAAAGAAGGAATTTTGCAGCAGGAAAAACATTGGCCACTGGGTAGGGCTCATCCGGGTGGATGTCTGGACGCACTATGCATAGGCGGTGACGAATGTGGGCCTGTAAGTCAGCTGGAAAGCCAAAAAGAAAGAACCGGTCACGCTCGAGTTCGGATAGCTTGTGCGGCATGAGTGCGGATGTGATCAGTGTAAATTGCCGGTAGTAGCTTCCGAGTGCATCCAATGATTGCATCGGCATGTGGAATGAATCCTGTATGAGGTGGTCGAGGTCAGTACGGCAAAAGTGATCGCTACTTTGGCATCCCAGATACAACTCTATCAGGGTGGAAACAAAAGCAAACCAGTCTGGAATAGTGGCATGTGCTTCGGGCAAGCAGCCCCACAGGTAGGCAGTGTCGGCAGTCAAATAGCGCATTGCGACAGTGATCTTGTCGGCGTCGGAAGTGGGGTGTGGTGCCAAGAGTGCCTCGATTTCATCTAGATAGGGCAGCAATGCTGCCGGGGTGTCATCAAAGCGTGGCGCATCTGGGCTGGTGCAGAACAGAAGCCGGCCAATGAGCAATCAGTTAACCATAACAAAAGTTGCCGACAGAAGCGGAATGTGTGAAAAGCTAGACGGGATGGAAGTGGACCGAAAAGGCAATAATGACAAGACAGAACCAGAATGTGAAGCATGGGAAAGGGAAGCTAAGGGTTGGAATGACAGCAAGTAACGTAACAAGGGGTCCAGACTCAAATGAGGCAGTGACAGAGGTGCTAATATCGAAGAGAATGGAAGGAATATGCTCGGCAAGGTGCACGGCACACGTCCCGAGTGTCACAAGTGTCAACCTGGAGTGATAGGCGAGGTGTATGACAGTGGGATGTGAAATGAAGACCCTTCGGTGTAGTCAGACCAGTCGGTATGCGTTGGAAGCAGTGCTAGGGCTCGGAAAGTGATGAAACAGAAATCGGAAGGCGAAAAGTTTGAGTGGAAGGGAAGGGGAATGGCCCAGGTGTCCTTCTGTATGTCTTCTCTAACTCCCTCACGGTGGGCTCCAGTTGAAAAACATAGATCTGTGCTGCTCTTGTAGCAGGCAGACTGCAGATAGGTGAAGGGGATGTGAATGGTTCATCCCCAGAGAGACCAGAGAGGTTGTACAGGTAGAAGAGTGCTAGGTCTTATGGCCCGAGGTGGTAGATGGGTGCCCAACTGGTTCCGGGTGAAGCAGTGGGTCTTCTGAGTTGTAAGGAGCATAAATGACCAACGGAATGGTCAAGAATTGTGGTCACGGTGGCGGAAACGGTCCAGCCGATGTAAACGGGCAGTGGACAAGATGCAGAAAGCTTTTTTGTGTATGTAAGCAACAGTGCTTTATAGTCCAGGCATTCCCAGGACTGTACAAACACTGTAAAGTAGTTTCCAATGTAGAAAAGGTATCTTCCGACTGAAAACAAGGTGTTCCGAGTGAAAATCCAATATTCTGACCTCTTCCGATGTGTTTCAGAAGGCGGAAAGACACCAGTACCATCGGAAGAATGATGAAATAGAAGAAACATAGAAGTAAGCTCACCCAAGGACAGAACAGTTGGATGGGATGACATGGAAGGCCAATTCTAGGAGTTCTTCCGACCGGAAGACAGCGGAAGCAGCATGGGAAAGTGGTGTGCATCACGGGAAAGCAGTGGAAGAGTCATCGGAAGACCCCAAAAGACTGTAGCTCCATCCGGAAACATCCGGTGAGCATTGCCTAGGGCATAAAAGAGGATTTCAAACGTAGGGAAACTTGGTTTCCTACAGCACAATGGGTGACCAAAATGCTTATGAACAATGTCATAATCAAGGGTACTGGTCATTATGATGTGTGGTTCGCTGTGTAGCAGGACCTGTTCCAACATATAGATGGTGGGGCCAAGTTGACCAGGCTTAAAGATGGCAAGTGGTTTGCCATCACTGTATGTCATTCTCAGCCCATGCAGGTCCCCAGTAACATGTGCACCATGAATCAATAACTGACCCATTGATACTAAGTGTACACCAGATCCGGGGATATGTCTGACTTTGTGGAGATCCAGCAACTGAATGTTTCCAGCTGCGTCTTTCCATCGTACAAGGACTTGTCCCAGACCTTCAATGAATATGACATTTGAGGCAGTGTTTACTGGTATCTGTTCTTTCCCAGTAAGTTTCTGGTACTCAACATAATCAGCGTGGTGGGGTGTGAAGTGCATTGAAGCACCAGAGTTGAGAATCCAGAGGTTCTCTAAGTTCCTTCTGCAGGAACATGAGCCATGAGGTTTTGATGTCTTACTACTATTCACACATTCACATGCAGGGAATGACAATGTTATTGCAGTGGGGGGGGGACAAACAGGTAGTGCTATGGTATACAAAGGTAAACTATGAGCTGTGGGAGTGTCAAGTAGTGAGCACGGTCTCTGTGTCTGTGTGAAGAGGACTGACCTCATTTGAAAGTCACTGAACCCATTGTTGATGGGTTCTCCTCCAAATCCGGCAGCGGCAGTGATATCCTTGTCAACTGGGTTGGTGTAGAGCCCCACGATGTCGTCATCATTGTGGGTGGTCCCAAAAGGGCCTGTGACGGTGTTGGTGGGGGCTTGCCAGCCCATGTCTTTAGCGAGGTGCTCGTCCTCGCTGATGTCCCACTCATTGTCCAAGTCTGCCACCCAGCAGGTGCACTTGTGAGAGTGATGACCACACTTGCTCCATGGTTTCTCATTTTCGGAATCTAGCTCCTTGATGGTGGCAGAGGAATGTTGGATGACTTGGTCCAATGCCCGTATACCCTGGTAAGAGGGCTGTGCTCCAATCCAATCCGCGAGGTTGAAAGCCTTTTGGATACCAGGATGGAAAGGAGCACCCTTTTCCCCTTGGAAAAGATAGGCAGGGCGGTTGGAGAGGACATGAGAGTCCAGGATTGGAGAGGGGCCAGAGGTGTGGAGGACAAAGGAGGTTCGGGGGGCGAAGGCTGATGACACGAGATGTGCATTGTGGGCCTGCTTGCCCTTGCCCTTACCATGTGGCTTGTGCACACACTTCTTCTTTTCCTCCCCTTCCTTCTGCTGCTGCTGCACTTGGGGGTGCTGCTGCTGCTGTTGGAAGGTGGGCTCGGAGCCCTTTGCCTTGACGGCAGAGATCTTGTTTGCATTGGCAGTCTGGTCAGACCACCTGTTCTTGTCCCCCAGGTTCGCTCAGGTCTGCCAGGTGAGGGAGGCCACCAACACAATGTCAGTGACCTTGGGTTCCATGGCAGCCCCCATCGAGTCCTTCTTCTGGATGAGCATCTGGGTCGTCACCTCCATAGAAGGAGGGAGCTTTGCCAGGAGGATCACATCCTTGACATTCTCGGGGATTTTATACCCCATGGAGTCAAGGGTGGTGAAGGCAGATTCTGCCTTGGTTAAGGCAGGGACGGGTGAACCAGAGTTGGGGATGGTGAGGGCAAGTAGATTGCGGAACTGCCTATAGGCAGTGGTGATGTTGGTGCTGCCGAAGTTGGCCTTCAGGGCAGCGATGAGGTCTTTGCACGAGTCGTGGTTGTACTTCTCCCACAGGGCAGGAGTCATCAAGAGGGTGATGGCGCTGACAATGGTGTCATTGGCACCTCTAATCTTGATGAAGGCATTGACATCATCATTGCTGGCTGAAGAGGGACCAGTGGGGATGGCAGAGATGGCAAGGGCCCAAGTGGTGCCGGTGGAGCAGAGGTAGGTGTTATGATTTGCCCTAAGCTGCCAGTATCACACTCATTGGACTTAGACATATTTTGCTTTATGAGCACGTGACTGTGAGACTTAGCACATGACTAGCTCATGTGATGACCGGCTTGGAGGGATCTGAGCTGTCCGGATGTCAGACACGCATGTGGTAGGAGCTAGACCCTTATCTGCCTCATGTATTTAATCACTGTGCCTTGTGGCACTTATCTTTGATCGCCATGCCTCATGGCACTAACGCTACACCTCATGGTGCTCTAGACTGCCTCATGCAGGCACAGTCTCCCATGAGATGTCATTATGATATCATCTTCTCTCATGATATGTCATACCTATGTAGATACGCACAGACCAAGTAGTCAATATGTACAAACATGTCCCTATGGTATATATACTTGAATATGACAACCCAAGGACCTCAGTTAAGTCCTTGTGGCATTCCCCTTACTACTTGACTCCTTATAAGCCTGTGTGAGAGTAGCCTGAGCCATGCTATACGCTGGTAATAGGTTGTGCTTCAGTAGGCCTCCATGACAGGCCACCAGGAGTTCCAGTTGGAACTGTCAAACTTGGGAACGTTGGATTCGAGACGGAGAGACATTGTTGGTTTCTGTAAGAGACAAACATAAGCTTGAGTCTCATAAAAACAGACCAACAAGGTTTCTCCCTACACATAGTAGTGAGTTGGTCACGCGTACAAAGTACAGCAAGCGACTTTTCTCAGCTACCACCATATAGGTAGAGCTGGATGGGTGGTAGAACCAGCGGCCATCTCATTTACATCTGGTTGTAGGTGTAACACTACTTCCAGGGGTAACCAGCTAGGCTAGTAATCAGCTCAGCCCAAAGGCAAGCATCATACCATGCTAAGTGGGGCTCATAACCTGTTGAACAGGCTTGTTGCACAGTGGGCAAGCCTAGTGGCTACTCACCAAGTGTTATGCTAGATACGACGTAGTGCAAGCTGTTGTCATATCCCGAAATCCACGAAGTGCAACTCCGACGTATCCGGTACCAACTCCGGTACCAACCCTGGTTTGATTTCTATTACCTCTGTACTTACGACACTCGGACTTGTAGTTTAGTAATACCCTATGACCATCTCTCTTACGTCCCCATTTCGTTACTCATCCTTTACGTTCCATTCTTCGCTTAGATACCTCCGAGACCAGTGCTCACCTAGGAGCACAGCTCCAAGGCGATGCCCGGCACATGTTTACCTCCGACCCTCCGGTATGTTCTGTCATCCGACATCCGGACTTAGTAATACGATTCCCTCCGTATATAAACTCCATAGAATACGCCATGTATTTCTTCAGTTTGAATATCAACAGAACTAGACGTTCTCCCACCTCGCCTTTGGTTGTCGTTGCACGACTACCAACTCCGACCTCCGACCTCTCTGCAAACCCAGGACCGAGTCAAAGCAAGGGTGCACCACATACGGTGAAGCCAAGTCCCGTCTGACCCCCTCAACTCCAGACCTTCGGAGTTACCCCGAGTCCGTCACCCGAGTTTAACAGTATATTTAAACTCACTCTTGCTTCGACTCCCAAATTCATCATGGCCACTCAAGTCACCAGATCCCGCTTGCGAGCAATCGCCAATCCTCCCATCTCTCCCAGATTTAACCCCCTACATGCCTTTGGCAGTAGTCGCCGAGGCCCCGACCTCATAGAACAATTTCATAGTTTTTCCGCTAGACGCACTCCGGCCTCCGCGTCTCAGGCTCGCTCCCCTCCACACTCCCCTACTCCGGGAGCACGCATTGAAGAGCTCGCCGACAAAGAAGACGCTCCAGCCGACGCGTCACTTCACACCCCTAGCAACAAAGGCAACCCCGAGAACCCGGACGAGCCTGGAGATGACCCCTCCGACAGCGACTCCGATTTCCAAGGGGATGACCTTGATCCCGACTCTTCGGACGACGAAGAACGCATCCCGCGAGACACGCTTGCAAGCCTCGCAAGTGCTATCCGCGGTCTTGCCCGCTCGTCGAAGAAGAAATCCTCCGAATCCTCACAGCGAACCAAGGTCCGAGAACCGGACCAGTTTGATGGGACAGACCCCCGCAAACTCCGAGTTTTCTTGGTTCAATGCGAGTTGAACTTCCAAGATCGCCCCAAGACTTTCGCCTCCGACCGTGCCAAGGTCACGTTCGCCCAGTCCTACCTCAAGGGCATGGCACTCGAATGGTTCGAACCGGACCTCCTGCAAATGGAAGATCCGGCACTCCGTCCACTCTGGATGGATAACTACAAAGAGTTCGTTCTGGAGTTACAGACGAATTTCGGACCACACGACCCGGTCGGAGATGCAGAGCATCAATTAGACCATTTGACGATGAAGGACGGACAACGCATCAACAAGTATGTCGTTGAGTTCAACAGGATCGCGTCCCAAGTCCGGGGCTATGGAGAAGGTGCCCTCCGGCACCATTTCTACAACGGTCTCCCGGACCGCATCAAAGACGAGATCTCGCGAGTTGGCAAACCCCCCACCCTCTCCGAACTCCGCCAGCTCGCCCACGCCATCGATGCTCGCTACTGGGAGCGCAAATTGGAGGTTAGCCGTCAGGCAAAGCCTTCCTCCAACCCTCCCAAGGCATCCGACAAGCCCTCCGCCCCGTCATCATCCTCCGCTGGCACATCCGGCTCTTCTAAAGAGTCTAAGGGGAAGTCCGCCAGCACTTCCACAAACTCCGGAGCGTCCGCCTCCTCCAAGCCCGACTTATCGTCAAAGTTGGGCAAAGACGGCAAGCTCACTGCGGCCGAGCGCAAGCGGCGCTTCGACAGCAATCTTTGCATGTTCTGCGGTCTAGCAGGGCACGTAGCTAAGGACTGCCCGAAGTCTACATCCCGGGCATCTAAGGCTCGAGCCAGCAAGACTGAAACTCCGGAAGCTAAACCGGAGGCCTCCTCCGAGGCAAAAAAATAGCCAGTGACCTCCGTGACTCCGCACGGAATGGAGGTTGCGTTGACTCTTCACGTGCACTCAAGGAGCTTCAACTCAACGCGTCCGCTCTCTTAGATCCAAAATCACTCATGCCCTCCGTCACACTAGTATTGTATGACATCCCTTCCTTCCCTGCGTTGATCGACTCCGGTTCCTCCGATTGTTTCATAGATACCTCATTTGTGAATAAATACGACCTTTCAACCTACTCCGTCCCTCCGCTTTCTCTCCGTTTGTTCGACGGAACCTCGAACGCAACAATCACTCAAGCACTCGACCTCTCCATCCGCTTCCCTACCGGTGACATCACTCCGACGACATTTTATGTCACTCCGCTAGATAGATCCTGTTCCATTGTTCTAGGACACAACTGGCTCACCCGCTACAATCCGTTGATTGATTGGGTCTCGAGCAGTATATCATTCCGGACATCCGAGCAGCCCATGCCAGCAACACCGAGCTCATCTCTGCAGCCTCCGGACATCACTCCTCCGGCTGACTCCGCCCCCACCGATTCACCGCGTTTCTCTGAACGAAAGGCCCCCCATATCGCACTTATCAGCACCCCCGCCTTTGCACTCGCCTGTCGCCTAGAAGGCTCTGTGCAGTTTTCACTGTCACTCTGCCCTCCGGAGAGCGAACTTCGTTCCGCCTCTACCAACCCTGAACCAGCCGACCTCTCCGGAGTTCCTCCAGAGTATCACGATTTCGCAGATGTCTTTAGCAAGAGCAAAGCATCCAAGCTTGCTCCACACCGCGAATTCGATCTGAAGATCGACTTGGAAGAGGGCGCATCTCCACCGATAGGTACCACCTACTCCCTTTCCACCTCCGAGCTTGGGTCACTTCGAGCGTTCCTCGACGAACACCTCTCTATGGGCTTCATCCGCCCTTCCTCTTCCGCCCACACAGCCCCGGTACTCTTTGTCCGCAAAAAGGATGGTTCACTCCGCCTTTGCGTAGACTTCCGCGGACTCAACAAGATCACAAAGAAAGACTGCTATCCGCTTCCCCGTATCTCCGACCTCCTCGACGCTCCGAGCCACGCCTGCATCTACACCAAGCTCGACCTCCGGCATGCGTACCACCTGGTCCGCATCACCGAGGGCGACGAATGGAAGACATCATTCCGGACGCGCTATGGATCATATGAATGGCTCGTCATGCCATTCGGACTTACCAATGCCCCTGCGGCTTTTCAGCGGTTTGTCAATTCTATCTTCGCAGATCTCCTCGACGTCTCGGTAATCGTATACCTTGACGACATCC
>JBBPKK010000896.1:0-14451 GCA_038089215.1 Tylopilus vinaceipallidus
GATGTGCCTCGGTACCGGAAGTAGGACTGGGCAGAGATCGGCGAACATGGTGGAGTGTAGAGCAGTGGGACCTGAGTTTGGCACGTGGGTGGTCCTCGTGCGCTTGGAGGCTCAATTACCAGTGACGATGTGCTTGCCAGTGAAGCATTGTCGTTCTCATTGATGTCAACCTGTGGGCCCAGGCGAGCGATAGGTAAGGAGCACTGCCGTGTACGCAGACACGAGCCCAGACGTGGGTTGGTCACATGGATTACCTCTACAGGAGGTGGGGGGGAGGTTAACGTGGCGAATGTGACCCGGGGGGCTGCACAGGGGTCACTCAAGGATGTCTATGCTGTTCCGTTGGTGACAGCAACGCGGAGGTTGTCTAACTTGAGCATGCCCAAGAAGGTGAGTGTAAGGGGGTTAGAGGGAACGAGGGAACGCAATGCGAATGGATGAACGGGGGAGCCTGGGGCCGTATTGACTGCCGGAGTTGAGAGCAAGCAGGTAGGTGGTGCTGTAGGAGGTTGGTACAAAAGACAAAAAATTTCCCCCGTCCATGAGTAGGCCTCCTTTGCAAGGAGAGGGCAAGGACAACAGTATGACTAGTACGGCGTCGGCACCCAGTAAAGGCATGGCACACGACCATGATGATATCCTTGAGGGCGACTTAAAGGAGTCGACAAAGCTCATCCAGGTTTGGAGACCTTTTTCAGCTTCAAAAGGAGCGGTCTCTCTGCTCGTGCGGATGGCAGTCACCATCCTTGGCACATCGTGAGCCAGGACGGGGACACGAGAAAATGAGGCCCACCTGTTTCAGATCCTTGACAAAGTTGATGTGCTTCCCTGACCCTATCCCTGTTCCGCTGCCAGAGGTCACAATGGAGGCTGCTTCGCCGCCGTCCACCGTTTCTTGCCCTCGATCCCTGCCCGTTTATGCAGGAGCGTTAACATGGCGTCAGCGTCGGCGAGTGACGGGTGGGCGTGGCAAGGGGGACGATGTGGCAGATGTAGCCCCGGGACGCGGAGGGGCCGTCCGAGGACGGCCATGCCCATGGAGCTGCCGAGGTGGTCGAAAACGTGTTTGTGCAGGCAAAGGTGGGGGAATCTGCCCCGGGGCCACAGGGCGGCTTCAAGTGTCAGCCCGGAAGTGAGCGGGTAGGAGGTAGCGAGCAAGCCGAGGATCCATTGCTGCAAAAAATGAAGAAACGGTGTGGGCCAAAAGTTATACCCAAGCGTCCGACAACCTTGTCTGAACCTCTCAAAGATGAACAAACCTTGAGGAGAATGAGATATTATAAATCTTGGTTCTTCGCCTGAAAACACAGCACTGCGTCTTTTCGATACGGCAGCTGCGGAGTGCCTCTGCAACGCCTCCCGCCACTGTCGCCTTCTAAATCACCGGCATGCCCTCATATAGTCTACCAACTTTAGTGTGTCCTCTTTCCGTCGTTTTTTTCTGCACGCTGCTGACGCCCGCCGGCACACAAGCAAGACCCTTTTTCAATAGACTTCTCACCGATACCGGTTGAAGCTCGAAATGATTTCCAGCTCGTCTTTGACCTCATAGACTGCCAACTTGGGATAACAATAACACCCTACCACCTCCCTGAGCGTGTTCTCCCCTCGCCGATGCCATCTCGCGCGGTTTCGTTCATCTACTCGGCTGCTTTCTCACCTCCCATCCCCTGCCATACACGCCATAGGAGACGTTCTATTGACGTTGTTAGCACGTGGGACGACCCCATCAATTGACCGCGTTGCGCGTAAGGTCGCATAGTTCAAGCTGTAAAATTTTATCCCGATCGAGGTCATGGTGGCGCACGCGACGCTGCAGGAGGGGTGGTATTTGACGTACCAGCGCAAGCATTGACCAGGAGGACGGAAGTGCTGGATACAATAACGAAAGATACGAGCAAGACGAGTATGGTGCACGCGGTCAAGGAAGTGTAAGACGTTTTCAGATGGATCTACACGTTGGACGTTGTTTCCATTGGCGCGGACCGCATACAATAGGCAACGGGCGCGTGGATTAGGAACCCCAAGGTAGGTCACGTTTCCCAAGCCCTACTATAGGTTGACGTCTTACTTTGTAGATTGGTAGTGTAGTATAGGAATACGAAACGCAAATCGTCAATTCCATCCAGGAGGACATCAAAGAGCTTGGCGACAAAGTACACGATCTTTCGTAATCGCAAGTCGCATCCACCCATGCCTTGGTAATTCAAAACCCAGTTCTGGCTCTCCAAGGTGTACCACAAGTAGTGGATGCACGATTATGTAGGCTCATCCGTTGGAGCGGCCATGGCTGATGTGCACGAAGCGTTTCAAAGAACCCGGATATCTACGCCGAGGAGGGAAGGTGCAAGCCGAGTCGATTGAGTTTTGCAAAACTTCGACCTGCGCCCGGTGGCCGCAGTGCGGCTGGACGACATTATTTAATTAGCGCAATATGGCCATCAATAGGTCGCTTTTCGACACAGCTCAGGTCGATAGGATAGTCACTGCATGTAGGTTGTGCGTGCGTGTCGGAGCCTGGTGCCGGTGTTACAAGACAAGGTGAACGCAATGATCGGGCTCTATGGGGATATAGGGAGTGCGGTGGAGGATGCGACGAGCCGTCTCTGCACGCGGGACACGTTTCCAGGGTTTCTTGTGAGGTCCAGGCTGCGGTGTGTCATTGGGCATTTCCTTTTTTTTTGGAGGCTAATGGAGGCCAGATCGGTCAGTTGAATCTGGAGGGCATGCGAATCCGGTGGACGTGGAAGACCGGACTGGGGGGACCTTAATGCAGCGGGACGATGGCTATGTGGCGACGGTCACCCGGCTTGCAACGCTCGCATGTACGTACAATCACGTTGGCCCCGCCCTCGGAATTAATAACCTTCGCAGTTGGGGGCGTTATTGTCGTCCATGCCATCAAAATCAGGGATGACACCAACCTGATCATCTTCCCCGTCGTGTGGCGGGTCGCCGAACAAGTTGGGCTTCTTCTGGTGTGCGATCATCGCGCTAACACCCACTCACAGGGCGAGGGCAGCATCTCTCATATCCTGCCAGGTTGCTCGACGACAGCTCTCAGAGTGTTCCGTGACCACGTCGATGCATGGATCAAGTCGATCCAAGCTGTTGCCAAGCTCGTGTATGATGTCCCACCACGTCCCACCAAGTCAATTTTAGTTTACCCTCGAAGGGACCGGGACCCGGTCGCCCACCGGTGGGATCAACATGATCATGTGCACGCGAAGTTATGCTGATCCAGGTTGTGCCGGCGCACGGCAAGCTGCAAGGAGCGGATCAGCCACCTCAAGGATTATTTCAAGCAGGGTGAGGAGCCCCGGGCGCGATGACGGAGGTAAAGGAGATGGATATTGAGGGGGGACCCAAAGAAGCGCACGAGGTCGTTCAGCTATTCGACCTCTTGGGCCTCTATCGGCGAGTTGCCGCTGGCTTTCCTCAATTGTGGGATTGACCCGTGTCAGAAGACACCAAGATCGAGTCACTGCTGTGAACCGAATCACTGCACGGCTGTACGATTGCCTGGGCATGTCGCTGAACACCAGTATATCGTTTTCTTTAACGTATGGTTGGTACAACCCGAGGTAAGCGTTGTGTTCTTCCAACTGAACACACGGCTGACTCACGCTCTGCCAGATTTGCTGTGTGATTCAAGAATGCTGGACGCAGCTCATCGACTCAGTCAAGAGGGACATCAGGCAGTAACATCGTCCTCTTTCGGTATCGCGTATCATGCCTCACTCATGCCTATGCAGTTCAATACCAAATACTCTGGGTTTTCAGAAATATACCATTGTTCTAAACGCTCGCCCTTGCCCCCATCGCACCCGCGATATTCGAGCACGCCAGATGGAGCGCCGATTATTGACATGGAAAGGGGTAGGCGCTTTATTATGCCGATGACGCAAACTTCTAATCCGAATCGACCGTGTCCCACAGAAGTTCGATACGCGCTATGTATGTCAGTCGGAAATAGGAGACATCAATATCGATTCTGGCCCAAGTATAAGGACATCGAACTACAGTAATCATGTCCTACTACGCGTGCTCGGGATCCTGTGCTTGGGATCCTGTGCATAGACGACATGGTGATGCCGCGCACGAATGAATTTATATTAACATGGCTTGCAACGAACATGTTCGGTTTTCTCCTGGCGCAAACAAGGCTAGATGTGATGAACCCCCGAGTCGAGACGGGACCAAAAGAGCGTCCGCCTGCACATGTTCTGACCTGCTGATGGTGATAGGTTTACTGTGCCCTCACAGAAGGAGACACATTGTAAGCCTTCTCACTGGCTTACACTTTGGTTGGCTTATGGCGTGATACCAGTACTTTAAGTTAATTGACTTCCTTTCTATGATTCTGATCATCATGTTGGTTGGAGTGGTCAAAGCCAAAATGTGTGCTGATCATCAAGATGCAAGGTGTGTAGTGGCAATACCAACATAAGGCAAACAATGATTCCCTAGAGATATAGTTAGATGGCATGTGTGCAGAGATGCTATGCACCTTGTACACCTTATCACCACAACCGGCAGTGCAACCATCATTTTAACTTTCACTGGTCTCTGATGCACAACTATTTGTGCCAGTATGTGGACCCTGAATCTTTTGCCGCCGAGAGGATAACGACCCCCTTCATCATATCTGACTGTTGAGTCTTGGTACATCTCAATTTAGTTCGAGTCTGCAGAAGAATACTCACCGCAATTTCCATCACCACCAGACTCATCACCTAGCTATTGCCCTGCCAACAGAGTTTAATTTGTGGAGGTAATATTAGAGGTGAAATTGTCTGCGTCATCGACACAGTGCCACAAGCCCTCAATGAGCTCCTTGACTGACCATGCCCGAGCGCACACTTCCAATATGATGGCATCAATATCATAGCATGTTGAATGACCTGCAATGGATTTGCTAAGTGGAGACATAAAAGCTTCTTGTCAACTTACATCTTACAGTACGTATGGTGTAATGACAGACCTCAGGGGAAAAAATCATCACTTGCTTCCGAGTCGTTGATTTGACATTTTCAGTGACAATACCAATACCATGAATCAACCTCAGTGGATTCAGATAACATTGTGTGCAAGGGTGGTTCTCCAAAAGAATTCCGTTGGGATATACTTAGAACTCTGGGCTTCCGTAGGGCTGTAAAGGCGACGGAGCAATTTCAGTGGGTTGTTAGCCCAGAATGCCGATCAGACTTGAAGATGCATATTATGATGCTGACCAAGTCGCCGTCGGAATCATTAAAAGGTAGATGTGCCCACCCTTCCAGTAAATGATATCTGGCCACTGTCCTTATATACCTTGTTCCCTCACCCATAATTGCTCACTACATAGTCATCAAGATCATTGCCATGTCCTCTGCCCTCCAGTCAGCACTGATCAGCATACAACAAAATGACTATGCAACTCGTATGTTTACTCTTGCTTTCAAAAAGTCAGTGACATACCTTGTTTTAGTTGTTGTTCTTACTGCCATTGGATATGACTATGGTAGGTAACCAAGATAGATTCTGTGCTAATTAAATATACCAATTCCTTCTTTCACAGTTATTACATTTTCCAAAGAGGTATGATTCCACAATTTTCAGGGGTGTTCAAAAGCCTTTGACTGGTCACTATCCATATAGGTGGAATATATCTGGGTGAGCACACATTCCTTTACCAAGGTAGTATGCTCCTGATCATCCACAGACAAAACCTTGGTCCTGGGTGTCTACACTATTCCTTGTGGTTTGTATTGAATTTGTCAATATTTTCATTGTCTGATAGTTGACACAGGTTCTTTATGCTGGTCTTTATGTGGCCATGTGAGCACTAAGTCTATACTATGTACATACAATACTAATTCAACATGCTTCATTAGATCAGATTCAATCTGTATGTATGTTCCACAATTAAAATAAAACATTAATCAAAGTGTGATTCCATTTGCAGTGGGAAGTACTTTTCTGCCTGGCCCTGCTAAGGTATGGCTTTCAATGGCCAATGGCAGAGATGTATAGTCATTTGTGGATTTTTAGATGTATGTGCTTGACATGTATGTGCTGCTAGGGCACTCCAAAGCTGACATTCTGAATAGCTGTGAGTGTCCTCACTCAATGATTCCTCTATTGTATACAATCACTAATTTGTGGATGCTTTCAAGGTCAAATATTGAGTAATGCTGGTTCATGGTCAATCCTTCTCTTTCTTGGAGCAGCTGATTGTAAGTAATAGTTCAGTTTGCTACAAAAGAAGGGGATTAGATTGGTTACAGATTTGATGATCCTCCATGTATGGGTTATGCACAATCAATCAAGGCCAATCCTTGCTATTTTAATTGTGTTGTTTTCCTTGGAGATCATAGTTACCATAATTCATCATAGCATCCAAAATGCCATTTATGGTAGTAGTGACAGTGGTATGTGGGAACTGGTGAAATTACAACACATGACACTGACAATTTTCCTACTTCCTTACTATGTATTCAGTGACTATGGTGCAAATACTGGAATTTACATCATGCTCATTCCAAATATCACTAACAATTTGGTCATATCCTGCCATTGCTTTTCAATTTATTCATGCTGCAGTATTGTGCATTCTTGCCATCATTCAATTTGTGGTCCAGTCACATCAAATGCACAAAGTGACAAAGCAGTGGCACCTTAATCAGTACATGGACTTGCATATCAAGCATGGCATCCTCTACTTCCTTGTGTATGTCATTCTTCCATCCTTGCCTTCTGTACTACCAGTGGTGTTGATATGATTTTGCTCTGTAGCATGCTCCCAACTTTTATCCAAGATATATTGGAGGTTATTGGAAGGTATCCAACAGAAGGTTGGCAGGCAATGCTGTTTGACAGCATCCAAATGCTCATGTTCCCTCTAACACCCCGATTCGTCTTGGGCATTTGGGAGATGCATGCACACAATGTGCATGGTAGACGTGGGGAGGGAATCGACTCTGGATTCAGTTTGGGGTCGTTATCCAAAGGTAGTGCTAACTGGGGAGAAATGGTGTTTGCAGAGGCCAAGCAGAGCGATAGAGACGGTGGCAAAGATATCGAAATGATACCAAGGGAGGGCTTGACTGTGGCAGTTAAGTGGAATGGAAGAGAAGATATCGAGAAGGTACCGAGGCAAGGGGGAGCTGTAGCATCGGTGGATGTGGCATAGTTGACTCAGTTGTGCATACCGACCTGAAGCATGCGCTGTGAGGGGTAATTCTTGAGGCCAGGGGAGCATCATTGGATCAAGGAGGGGATTGAAAGTGAGAGACTGTTCCAAGGGTGAAGTTGGATTTCTTGTGTTATTTATGATCCAGATCCAGGATTCGTATTCTTGCCAAACTTTGTATTCTGACTGTCCTCTGTCATCTCCATGGTGTCTGCATCGTTAATTTATAGCGACGACAATGGATCCATGTACATACCAGCTGGATTGTACCTATCTACACATGTTTACCTAGGAGTAACTGCGCCAGATGAACACATTATACATAGGTCGGGCTCTTGCGCCAAGGTTACTGGCATGTCACGTCCACCTCTGCCTCACCAAAGGAGCACGTCTTTTTGACCTTGAAATTTGCCTCTCCCGCTGTTTGCTCTTGCCCGTGATAATACTCTCACAAAAGGTGCCTGAAAAATATGAGTGCATGTGCAATGATATACTCAATCCCGAGCAGAAAGTCATTGTGCCCATCTGGGGGGAGGTATGATGATGAGCTCGGTATGTGAGATATGGGTCATGTGGAAGACCTGTTCTGAGGGTGTGAAGAGGTCGTGTGTCTCAATGTTGATGACGAGGGTGTGGGAGCTGAGGTGAGGATGGTCTCGAGGGCGTCCTCTGCGTTCAAAGGAGAGGTGAGGGAAGCGCCATCCAGTGAGGAAGAAGAGAAAAGGATGCAGTCGTGGGCGTCCATCTACGGGTGATGTGAATGCAATAGTTGGTGCGAACCAAGAAACCCGGTGCCTTGGTAGCAGAGGTCTGATTGTGCAGAGCAGAGCTGTGATGCAGGCTTGGCAAGGGCAGGGAAAGGGGGACTGGGGGCGCACGGGCACCCCTCATTGTTGGCAGCTGACAACAGCATGACTGGCATGATGGGGTTTCCATTCACATCGATCTGTGGGTGCTGGTCGAATTGAGTCGCACAATCATGTGTGCCACGTAGAGCCCCGATGCGGGCTGGTCAATGTAGAAGCTATTGTGGTAGGTGGGATTGGTGTGGATGACTTGGCACTGGGCTTCGCTCCAGGACATGGACTATGCTGAGTGGCAGGCGGGGGAGGCGAGAGGGACAACATGGTGGACATAGCCAGGGGAAGTGTAGACAAGCTGTTCAGGGAGCCCATGCCACCCATGGAGCTGTCGATGGTGATGTGCAGGAATTTGCATGACGGCAAGGTAGCAGTCGAGGATGTGTTTGTATGTACAAGCTATGGCAGGGTCAGTACACCTCAAGGCACAGAAGAACAAACTGGGATATCGTAGGTTTCAGGAACTCAAGTCACAGCCATATGGATGGCCTGTATTGCAATTGGGAGTGAGAGGAATATGATCCTAAGGTAAGCTGAGGACATCAGCACAAAAGATGAAGGAATGGCATGATCGGACGTCTTGCCACATGAATTCCACCTGCAAGAAAAACAAGGTGTTGAATCAACACTATGAATACCAATCTGAGGTAGCCTGAGAGGCTGTTAAACTCGGGCGACGCACTTGGGGTAACTCTGAAGGTCCAGAGTTGAGGGGGTCGGACGGGACTTGGCTTCACCATATGTGGTGCGCCCTTGCTTTGACTCAGTCCCGGATTTGCAGAGAGGTCGGAGGTTGGAGTTGGTAGTTGTGCAATGACAACCAAAGGCGAGGTGGGAGAATGTCTAGTTCTGTTGATATTCAAACTGAAGAAATACATGGCGTATTCTATGGAGTTTATATATGGAGGGAATCGTATTACTAAGTCCGGATGTCGGATGACAGAACATACCAGAGGGTCGGAGGTAAACATGTGCTGGGCATCACCTCGGAGCTGTGCTCCTAGGCGAGCACTGGTCTCGGAGGTATCTAAGCGAAGAATGGAACGTAAAGGATGAGTGATGAAATGGGGACATAAGAGAGGTGGTCATAGGGTATTACTAAACTACAAGTCCGAGTGTCGTAAGTACAGAGATAATGGAAATCAAACCGGGGTTGGTACCGGAGATGGTACCGGATATGGCGGAGTTGCACTTCATGGTTTTCGGGATATGACAGAGGCAAGGCAGATAGCCATGACATGCAAGTTTCCCAGCACAGCGCCATTCTTGGGGGTGAAGGTCGGTACAGATTGCTCGAGCTTGGGCAGCACTGGCAAGGATCAAGTACTAAGTTTAGTAACCAGACGTATTTGGCCTACCATTCATGCTGTAGTTTGGATACAGAACTGAATTTCGTGCAGCGTTCTCATAGCTATCTATATTTACATATAAATGCAGTGAATGGATACCTATGCAGATGATCTGTCGCATCCTCCTCTTGTTCACGATAACCTGGCAAGACTGGAGAAATGTGACCACATGTGGATTGATGCACTCAAATTTGAGCAAAAAGCCATTGCGCCCATCCGGGGAGCGTATGATCACGAGCTCAGCCCCCAGGATATACATCGCGAAGAGGGCTGTTCCAAGGGCGTGTGGGGAGAGGGTCTGGAGAAAGGTTGTGAAGGCATCCTCTGCATCCAAAAGAGAAGCAGGGGAGGTGCCACTCAGAGAAGAAGCAGGGAAGGAAAGGACATGCCCACGGGCGAGGTCGTGCATATCTCTGTTGGGGGTGATATGCCTTGGTAGTGGAGGTAGGATTGGGCAGAGAAGAGCGACAGGGCAGGCTCGGCAGACATGGTGGAATGTAGAGTGGTGGGGATGGGGAATTGGATTGCCCTTGTGCACTTGGAGGTCCAACTACCAGCAACGGTGTGGTTCCCAGTGAAGCATTGCCATTCCTATTGATGTCAACCTGTGGACCCAGGTGAGTAATAGCTAAAGAGCGCTGCCATGTGTGCGGACAGAGCCCAGACATGGGTTGGTCACGTAGATTACTTCCTCAGGAGATGAAGCAGGCAGAGCAGTGGGTGGAGGTGAAGGGGAGGACAACATTGCGGATGTAGCCTGGGGGGGTGCACAGGGCCACTCAAAGACCTCTATGCCGCTCCGTTGGTGACAGCAGTGTGGGGGTTGTCTAACCCATTTTGGGGCATGCCAGGATGGGTGAGTGTGGGGGGTTGGAGACAACCAGGGAATGCAGTGGGGATGGATCCTAAGGCCGTATTGACTGTCAGAGTTGAGAGCAAGCAGGTAGGGGGTGCCATAGGATGTCGGTGTAAAATGCAAACCTTTTCCCCTGTCCATCTCCTTTGCAAGGAAAGGCTGAGGGCAGCAGTATGACAAGTACGACGTCGGCAGCCAGTAAATGCACAGCAGACAATCATAACAATATCCTTGGGGGTGACTTGAGGAAGGAGTTGGGAAAGCTCATCCTGGTTTGGACGCCTTTTTCGGCTTCAGAAGGGGCGGTCTTTTTACTCATGCGGATGGCGGTCACCATCTTTGGCACATCATGAGTCACGACAGGGACACAAGAAAATGAGACACACTTGTCTCAGATCCTTGACAAAGTTGATGTGTTTCTCTGATCCTATCCCTAGTCCACTGCCTAATGTCACAATGGCGGTTGCTTCGCTGTTGTCCACCCTTTCTTGCCCTTGATCCCTGCCTGCTCGTGCAAGAGCGTTAACCCGGCATCAGCATCAGCAAGTGGTGGGCGGGCGTGACAAGGGGGACGATGCGGTGGATGTAGCCCCAGGGCATGCAGAGAGGCCATTCAAGAACGCCCATGGCCGTGGAGCTACCGAGGTAGTAGAAAACCTGTTTGTGCACACTAAGGTGGGTGAGAGCAAGTGTGGTAATGATAGGACATATTGAATGTTATTGCAGGTGGAGGAATCGACTTCAGGGCCAGCCTGTGTCGGGGTTAGCAGGAGTGAGTGAGTAGTGCCTGCATGTAGTGGGCATTGAGGCAAGCCCGGGGATATGGGCACAAGAAATGGAGAGACACTTTCCTCCACCCATCAACAAGTCACCGATCAGTGTGTATTTATATAAGTTTAACACATAGGTGTATATTTCTGGTTGTCTGTAGACTCTGAGGCCTACATGCTTGTCATGATTCTCAACCTGAATCACCAAAATGATTTGACGAATAGATGATGACTCTAATTTTTACTGCACTCTTTGGGTCTAACTTTGGAAACTAAATAGGGATGGTGTAGCCACCATTCGTGGAGACACCATGCCGTTCATAATGATGCTTCAAAATCGGGATTGTCTGGGTATCAGCTAAGGTGATCCCAGCATGTCATGGGGATCCAGACAGCATGCAGGTTTCTGATCGCCAAACGATATGCTCTTTGGACATCGCTACAGACGGCACAACAAAGGAGGAGATACGGAGGGAGTGAGGGCGGCATGAGCGAGAGGGGTCAGGCAGAGCACACAACACTTTCAGCCCCAGACAGAACAGGCCTGGGTGGGGCATGAGCTGCGAGGGTGGGTGGGACCACCTTGCAGCAGGAACAAAGGGCCTGCTGACATGCCTGAGACCCTGGGGTGGGGAAATGCAAGGCACCAAAAACAGACCGTTTGAGGTCTAGGAGTGGCACAATGGCAAATGAGTGGGAGGCATGGCCGGGGAAGAAGAGCATGTGTGCCGCTTTACCTATGCTTGTCTGAAGACCATGGCGTTGCTCGTGGGTCACTATACTGCAGACCTCCATAAAGTGACATTCCATTCAGACTGTCTCATAAGCTACAGTTGCCATGAATAAGCGCAGCAGGCCTATACTGCTGACAGTCGCCTGTTCAAATTGACGATATGCCCGAGGCACAGAAAAGTGTGCCACTCATGATTATTCTGATTTCATTGGAGTCATTGGCAATAAGCTTGACCTTTGCAACAGCTCACCAAGCAGTGATCCTTGCCAGATCTGGAACTGTAGGACACCTGCATCACCATTCAACTCAGAGGGCAGAAACCTTGCCAGGCCAGAAATTCCTCCCCTGAGATCAAACTTGACATCACTTGGAGTCACTTGGGGCAAAGCTCCCAGTTGGATGAATAATGCCACATGATTTGCCACTAGGTTACCGTGGGAATGTGCATAGAGCATTGTTCTTTGTCACAATGCTTTGACCCTCCAACTTTGTATCATGGCTTGAGAGCCTGAGGAAGGAGGGACAGTAATCATCACAGATGGTGTGCGTTTCCTTAGAGGAATATCTTGATAGAGTGCTACAGATATGAGTTTGGGATCTACCACTAGAACCTGTGAGCCATGGAGTCGAGCTGGGCTGTGACTCCTAGATGAAGTCCACAGCGATGCATTTTGTGGTGCTTTGAACATCTGTGTCGGCAAGTTCCTGTCGCTTTGGGCCCACATTAACTATGACCATCTAGACGCAGAATATAAAATACATATCCACATCTCTCGGGTGACCAACAATTGGGAGCACAAAATATTTATATGCGACAGGACAGAAAATTTCGACATCTTCAAATCTATGAGAATCTGGACATTCTCTACACATACATATACCATTTATCTCCCTCCACATATGCAAGAGTTATCTCAAACCATGGGCAAAGTACGTTTTTTATCTATCTCATCGAATTGGAGCTTGACAGATATGTCATAGACCTACTCCTGTTCATATGATGGCTGCACTGAGATTTTTATGAGAGCGTATGAGCTAAAGAAGCACAAGGTTGCTCATGAGGACCCAAGCAAGTATGTGCAGGTATCTTGGTGTCATGAACACTATTGAACTCAACCACTATCAATAGAGTCTTCCATTGCACGGACTGTGACTTCATCACTCTTCAGAGAAAAAATCTCAAGATTCACTTGGCTATTCAGTAAGTCTCACCTATCGCGTCTTTCCAGCACAGGCAGTATTTACATTTAATTCCTTTTCAGCACCAGAGAGAAGACCCTTCAGTGTCCCGACATCATCCATTCTACCAATCCTTCTGGGTCTCAGTCTCATGAAGAACAGTGCGATTATAGGACAAACGACCCCGCTGCCTTGACAAGACATCAGAAGAAATCCCATGGGTATATTCCCCAGCCAAATCATAGTCAACCTGCAAAAGCTGTTCACAGACTTTTCCAGAAGAAGTTGGGACAAGCTGCTCAAAACCCTGAGTCTTCCCAGTGTCGTGTCCCATCTGAATTACTTGTACCACTTTATCCCCTCCTTCCACAAACAGGAGGCACTGGGTATCAGTCCACTTCCACTGAATCATCACCAGAGCCCTTCCCTCTTTTCTGGCAACCTAAAATGGGCAACTACCAACAGTCTGTGGCCTCAAATATGACAGAGGGATCCTCATCTCCATCTCCTTCGCAAGGAGATGGGTGTGTACAGCCAGTGGACTCAAACACCTCTAGTGTGCCCACACGCAATCTCTCTCCTATTCTTCAGCAAGAAAACGCAGAGTCATGCGAGCAGTCCTTGAAACTACTTCCCTCCAAGGCAACCACAAGCAGCTCTTATCCCCCTCTTCAGCAAGAAAACCTGAATTTGTATGAGCGGCCTCCAGGAACAATCACACACGATTCAACTCCTTTTCTTTGGCAAGGTGACCTAAATGCATACGGACAGCCGGTAGACTTGGACTCCTCTGACCTATTCAGTTCCAATCGGTTTGCCCTCTGCCGCACAACGCCCACTTCTCCAGTGGCAAAAGCAAAGTTGGATGTCCTTTACAACACCTTGTTGCAATCCCAGTGGTTGGCACAGTACGAGTACAACTCTAGTCTGTCGGATGTGATGGTTCCACAACATCTCCCTGTATCTCCGAACTGGGCACCACATGCTGCTCCAATTTGTCGTGACAGGCTCATTTCTGGCTTGGGCTCCCTTCACCCCCAATGGATGGTCGAAACGGGAATCGAGGGTTTGGATCAGCTGTTTGAAACTCGTGAGGAGCTCTGCGCGTATGGTGCTTGAATACTCATCCACTCGTTTTTTTTCTTTCCTTTCTACCTTTAATCAGCATCTCATCACTGAAGGACCTCTGTGCCTAGAATCACTCTTTATGCTGCTTCTTTTGTTTCTCCATGTTATCAGCAACCATGCACATCTGTTGTATTGATAGACCACTCCTCGGTTTTCTTAATGTTGTTTTTGTACCTAGCCTAGGAAACATTATGCTATAGGCGAACTATGTAGACCATCAATCAAATAAAGTGCTCATCACAGTTTGGTCTAACTTGAAGCACCTGCCATACACGAAGGTGCTATCCCAACACCTAAAGTGTCCACTGGGGGCAAATTCTGCAAATGCACTTAAAACCCTACATTCCTCCTAGCTTAAAAAATTGTCAGGAATGCTTTGGTATCTACCTTGGCTAAGGAACA
>JBBPKK010000897.1:0-14408 GCA_038089215.1 Tylopilus vinaceipallidus
ACTATTTACATATGTATCTTTGTTTGTAACTCAAACAAAGCCAAATATAGCTTGATCTGATAGAGATTTTGATCTTTGAGTCAAAAGTACATAAACCAGCCCAATGAGGTGTTCATTTTGTAATGGCCATATCTTGACAGCATGTGAATGGCATCATATAATGTATAGAGCGAAACTGTAGCCAAGGGCCCATACTACAATACACTCCACCAAAGCAAAGTGTAATTTGTTTATGTGATTGCAGTATACTTCACACACTGGATTGGAATCAAACATTGGGCCAGTTTTTGGAGTCACTGTAGCTTGCATTACATTGTACCTTGTGTAACAATACCTAACTTCTCTGCCATTGCTTGCCCCCTTATTGACCTCACCAAATCCTCTTTCACCTGGAGATGGGATGCTGACCAGGAAACTGCCTTCAGATCCCTCCAATCTGCTTTCACCTCCCAGCCAGTCCTCACTATGCCTAAGTTAAATAAACCTTTTTCTATCATGACAGATGCCTTCCTTGTAGCTTCTGGAGCCATCCTACTCCAAGCTGACAACAATGGGGACCTTCATCCTTGTGCCTACCTCTCCCAGACCTTCTCCCAAGCAGAATGAAATTATGATATCTACAATCAGGAACTTCTAGCTATCATCCACACCCTGACCACATGGAAACACTATCTTCGAGGCACCAGACATCCTGTCACTGTCATCACAGATCATCAAAATATTTCCTACTTCTGTCAGCCCCAACACCTATCCTGTTGACAGGCCAGATGGCTCCTCTTCCTCCAGGATTTTGACCTACTATTCCAGCATGTCCCTGCCTCTCAGGTGGCCCCTGCCGATACTTTGTTCTGATTCTCCTACCCCCCTACTATCATGGACAATAAGGACGTCACTCTCCTCCCTGATCACCTCTTTGTATGTGCCTTGGATGCTTCCATTGCTTCCAAACTTGCCTCTTCCACATCTTCCAACTCCTTTGTCCTCACAGCCTTACAACACCTTGGCAATTCTGAACCTCCTTTGGCCTGCTCTCACCCTTCTGATTGGTCCTACACTGATGGTCAGTTGTACTATCATGGTTGCCTCTATATTCCTGCGCCATGATCTGGTTGCACATCTTCACTCCTCCCCCAGTTCAGGACATGGTGGAATTTTTTGCACACAGGCACTGGTACAACACAATTATTGGTGGCCTGGCCTGGCCTCATTTGTCTGCAAATATGTTCTGGGCTGCCCCACTTGTCAGGCAAACAAGGTCAATATCCATCCAACCATCCCTGCTCTGTCTTCACTCTCCTCCTCCACCACCTGCCCCTTCCAACAGATCTCAATGGATCTCATTACTGACCTACCCTCTTCTGATGGCTTCAATTCTATTCTGGTTGTGGTTGACCATGGACTTTCAAAGGGGGATATTTTTATCCCATGTACCAAAACCATCGATGCCACAGGTGTCGCTTCACTCTTTTTCTGTCATATCTACCCTAGATTTGGACTCCATGACAGAGTCATCTCCAATAAAGGACCCCAGTTCACTTCAGCTTTTAGTCTGGAACTGGCCAGACTCCTCCAATATGATGTCACCCTCACCTCCCCTTACCACCCTCAAACAGATGGCCAAACAGAATGCCTCAATCAAGAGCTTGAAACATACCTCTGCATCTACTGCCAAGGTTCTCCCATGTTCTGGTCTCAACTCCTCCTGATGGCCAAATTTGCCCACAACTCCACCCCCCACTCTTCCACCCACCAATCACCTTTTTATCTCATGATGGAATATGAACCCCATTCCTACCCACCCCTGGGAAAGACCTTTCTCCCCACTTTAGAACAATATATGACAGCCCTAGAAGAAGCAAGGAAAGAAGCCCTTGCTCCACATGAGAAAGCATGCTTAATTATGAAGGACAGAGTCCATTCCAAGTTTGTCCCCTGGAAACAAGGAGACAAGGTCTGGCTTGAGGCCAGAAACCTCCAATTTCCTGGTGCCCACGCCAAACTTTCCCAACAACACCACAGTTCCTTCTCCATAGAAAAAGTCATCTCCCCTCTTGCTTACTGCCTGAAACTTTCCCCAACCTGGAAGATTCACCCTGTCTTCCACACTTCTCTTCTCTCCTCTTTTAGAACTACTGCTGAACACAGAACTCCATTTTTAGAACCACCCCTGGAAGATATAGATGGAGATGAGGAATATGAAATTGAAATGATCCTGGCTCATCACAGATCTCACTGAAGAAGACAATTCCTGGTCAGGTGGAAAGGATATTCATCAGCAGAAGACACCTGGAAACATGAGGACAATTTGGAATGTTCTCAGGAACTCCTAGATGCTTATAAGTCTGACCACCCTCATGAATTCCCTTCATCGCTTCCTCCCTCAAACTAACAACATGTCATCCTACATGTCATCCCCTTCCACCTCTCCCCTGCCTGCTGACCTGCCCATCCTTCCTATCCCTGAAGAATTCCCTATTCACCTCAACTGCCTGCCAGTTGACTGGCTCCATATCATTTTAGCCACTGTTTTAGAAAGCCCCACACTCACTTTCACCCTGGAACAGTCCACAGTGTTCCCCAGAACTACCCTACTTCCCCCACTGGCCAATATCTATCAGTCCATGGCACTCAGCTGCTTCCACCTCACCAACTTTCCCCTTGAGGAACTGCATTCCCAAGCCTATGATTTGCTCACCCAGGGAATGGTGGAATCTAGCAACCTAGTTTTGGACCTTTTAGCAGCTGAAGGGCTCAGTATGCTTCTGGACTTTCTCCCTCCCAACCTTCTTTGCTTCCACATTTGCCCCTTCCTTGAACTCCTCTCCTACCCTAACCTCCACTACTACCTCCACCCTCCCAGCTACCACAGGGACCCAATCCCTTGCAGAACCTCCATCTCTCTGGCAGATCATCTCTCCTCTCCCCCTCTCCTCCCATCTGACATCCAGGAAGCTGAATGACAGCAGTTCTTTCAGGACAGGCAATGCTCATCCCCCTTTGCCAGCATTCACACCAACTGGAGTGGATGACCTTGCACCCAAACCATCCCCTCTTCCCCTCACATCGACAATGAGGCTTCACCTTTCCCTATTCACCTCTCTTCACCTTCCCCCCTTGTTACAGGCCCCCCTGATAGGATATGCTTTGTTTGCAGAGCCTCCAACCATTGAAGGATCTACTGCTCACAATATCACTGCCCTTATTGCAAAATCCTATCTCCTGGTCACTCCCAGGCCTCCTGCCCCAATCATCATTGTAATCACTGCAACCACTGCAACCACTTAGGCCATATCATAGCAAACTGCCCTTTTTGGGAGACAACCTCCCCCCTTGAAGCAGATGTGCTGGTTTTGGAAGAGGAGGATGCCTGGCATGAGAGGTATGATGGAGATTCCACTTCCAATTGGTTTGAACAGGATGGAGAACAATGAGAGGAGGGAGACAGAAGGGCTGCCAGTGCACCTGGAAATTAAGAGGTTGTGTCAGAAGTGGTACCTCCACTTTAGTGAGGGGATAATGTTACATTTTCTCTGCTTATTCTTCTTCCCTTTCCTTCCCCTCTGATTGTATGTATGCTTATCCATCCTAGGGCTCTTCTTTATTGCCCTCAAACCCCTATGGATCACTCTTATCCATATCTTATGCTTATTTCTCTCTTTCCTCACACTTATGGCATGGTACATCAGCCATGCTATCTCTTAGTTATCAGTTCTTCCTTCTAGAACCTTCTGATGCTGTGGACACCACCCTGACAGTTATTATTCTTTCCAATGCTTCTCCATAGCACATTCCCTTTTTGTCTTGTTTCCATACTAGCCCTAAAGTACACATGATGTATATCAGAACTATGGATTAGCTAGGGGAATCCCCAGCTAAATCTGCACAATTATACATAGTGTCTAGCATTCTTCAAGTGATTGGCCCGCAATCTCTCTTAGTATTCCTCTTGAGGCAAAATGTTGTTAGCTCTACATTAGTGAGCAACTTGTGAACATGGAGACTTTGTACTGCTTTGCCTTATAGCTTGCATTACATTGTACCTTGTATAACATGCCTTGGAGCTGTGCTCCTAGGTAAGCACTGGTCTTGGAGGTATCTAACTAAAGAATGGAATGTAAAGGAAGAGTAATAAAATGGAACATAAATGGAGGGTGTCATAGGGTGTTAGTCAGATACAAGTCCAAGTAACGTAGGTACAGAGAAAACGGAGATTAAACCAGGATTAGTATTGGAGTTGGTACTGGAGTGGTACTGGATAGGTCAGAGTTGGGCTAGATGGATTTTCAGGATATGACAATGACAGCCAGAAGTTCCCTATCATAAATATCATAGTTTCATTCTGCTTGGGAGAAGGTCTGAGAGAGGTAGGCACAGGAGTGGATGTCACCATTGTCATCAGCTTGGAGTAGGATGCTGCCAGAGGCCACCAAGGATGTGTCAGTCATGATAGAGAACAGCTTGTTAAGACCAGGCATGGAGAGCACCAGTTGGAAGGTGAAAGCAGATTGGAGGGATCAGAATGCAGTTTCTTGGTCAGTATCCCACTTCCAGGTGGAGGAGGATTTGGTGAGATTGATGAGGGGGTGAGCTACTGCTGAGAAATTTGGTATGAAGCAGCAGTAGAAGTTACAAAAGCCAAGGAAGGAGCACACTCCTTTAACATTGGAGGGGGGGTTTCCAGGTGAAGATGGCATCAAGTTTAACAGGGTCCAGGTGGACAGAGTTGTGACAAACAACCATACCAAGGTATTCCATGTGATCCTGGTTGAAAGAACACTTGGAAAGTTTCAGATATATCTTTTCTTCATGCAACTGCTGCAGGACTCATCAGGTCTGTTCCTGGTAAAGAGAGAGGTTGTCTGTTCCATATCCTAGGTCATCCATGTAAATCTTCAGCCATCCTTCTGTTATTATGTCCTGAAAAATGTATTTCATCAATGCTTGGAAATGAGAGGGGGTATTGACAAAGCCAAAGAACATAACCAGGGATTCCCATAAACCTTCCAAGTTCACCCATGCCATCTTCCAGATATCCTCCAGGTGGATGCAAACATTGTTATAGCCCCATTGGATGTCAAACTTTGTGAAGTACCTGGTGTTTTTGAAACCATCAATGAGATCAGAAATAAGGGGAAGGGAGTAGGTGTTCTGGACAGTGTGGGAGTTGAGATATTGGTAGTCCTGACAGGGGTGTAATTTACCATCTTTCTTTGTGACAAAGAAGAAAGGGAAGGCTTGCAGGGAGGTGGATTGGTGAATCTTTCTGGCAAGTAGGTTTTCTTTTGTGAATTCTTTGCAGACAAGTTGTTCTTCCAGGTTCAGAGGGTAGATTTTAGTGATTTTTGGGGTGAATGTGTTGTCTAGTTTGATACAGAAATCCCATTCTCCTCAAGAAGGGGGTAATTCACCATATGCCAATGGTAGTGAGACTTCCTCCTTCATGGCCATCATGGCAAGGGAGGTGGAGAGGGTTGTTTTATTCAGGTATTGGTTGAGATGTTCATTACTTGGGGATGATACTGGTTCATCCAAGACAAAGCATTGCCCAGTCTTCCAGTTAATTATTGGGTTTATTTGTTTTAACCAAGGTAGGCCTAGGATAGCTTTTTCTTTTCCTAGGTTGGTGATAAAGAAAGTTTGGATGTGTCATGAGGTGGAATGTGGAAGAGACACCTTAAGAGTCATTACAAAACATATGGTTCCATGTGAGTCCTTGGTTCCATCAATGTTGTGTGCAATGATCAGGTGGGGGAGGTGAGAAAGAGGGAGATGGTGGTGGCAGACTTGTTCCCACAACAGGAAACATCCTGTAGCTCTGCTATCAATGAGAGTTTTGAGGTCAACTTTGGTTTTGCTCCCACATTGTAAGAGAATTGGCAAATGTATAGAGGATTCTTTTATGTTTGTAGTATACATGGGGGCAACATACTGGAAAGAAATTGTCAACTTCTTTTCTTCCCAACCTAAAAACCCAAAGTAGAGGCAGTTGTCTCTTCTTCTTCCTTGTAATTATTGTCATGGCAAATTCAGAGATTCCTCAAGATGAAGTCATGTGATACTCCCTTGGCTCTAAGGGAGGCAACATAGGTGTGGATGGAATGGTCCAGGTTTCTTACCAGATTGGTAGGTGGAGCAGGGGTGGTTTTGGTGGTTCTGACCTGTATGGACCAACTGGGGTTTCCAAGGGGTCTGAAGGGTGCAACTCCAGTGCAATGGTTGAATGATCTGCAGCCCTTTTGCTTACACTGGAAGCAATGTTCCTCTCAGATCAGACAGGCTTTATCAGTGGGTGTCATATTCCAAAATCCATGAAGTGCAACTCTGACATATCCAATACCAACTCTGGTACCAACTCCAGTTTGATTTCTGTTATCTCTGTTCTTATGACACTCAGACTTATAGTTTAGTAATACCCTATGACCCTCTCTCTTACATTCCATTTCATTACTCATCTCTTACATTCCATTCTTCACTTAGATACCTCCAAGACCAGTGCTTGCCTAGGAGCACAGCTCCAAGGTGATGCCCTGGCACATGTCTACCTCTGACCCTCCAGCATGATCTGTCATCTGACATCCAGACTTAGTAATATGATTTCCCTCCATATATAAACTCCATAGAATACACCATGTATTTCTTTAGTTCAAATATCAACAGAACTAGACATTCTCCCACCTCACCTCTGGTTGTCATTGCATGACTACCAACTCCAACCTCCAACCTCTCTGTAAATCCAGGACCAAGTCAAAGCAAGGGTGCACCACATAAAGTGAAGCCAAGTCCCATCTGACCCCCTCAACTCTGGACCTTCAGAGTTACCCTGAATCCATTGCCTGAGTTTAACAGTGGGTGACAACTGGACATAGTCAATGTCCATTGCCATGGGATCTCTTTCCTTCTGAGAGTGTGAAGTGGAGGAAGGGGAAGAGCTGTGAAGTCCATGAGCAGTTTCCAACTGAGAGTGGAACTGCTTGGCTTTTTTGATACATTCTTTCAAGGTATTGGGGACCTTCTCTATTCCATAGATGAGAAGATTGAGATAGTGGTTGATCCCTTTTGAAAAGAGGTGACATAGTTCAGTTTCATTGGTCATCTTGGCTTTGGAGGCCAAGTTGACAAAGTCAGTAATGCACTGAGCAACAAAACCATCCCAATGTTAGTAGCAATCTGATTGGTAGGCAAATAGCTAGAGTAGTTTTAATGCTAGACTTCTAAATCCAGATATCATTAGAATGCTATGATAAAGGGCTATCCAAACATATATACATTGCTTAGGTAATTACCTCTATATCAGTCAATACTTCCAAATTAATCCACTTTACTCATTTGGACAGTTTTGTTGCTGATATCAGGGTATTACAAACTAGTAGGAAGTATATCCTTTTTGTGCCTTGATGACCTCCATAACTCTTCTGGGCATGCTTTCAATCAATTTTTGACACTCCTCCACCCCAATCTTCTTTCATTCTGTGTTATGATTCACCCATTCTTGTACTACTATGCATTGGTTCAACTCCCGCCCTGGACTATCTTTTCTTTTCATTAGTGATGACTCACTCTTATCCCTCACTTGCTTCATCATCACTTCTTCCATTTCTCACACCTGCCCTAAAGTGGTCCCCCCAAGTATATAAACCCTTCAATACCACAATTACTTCTTAGACTTGTTCTCCCTTGTAATTACCTTGTACTTGCATTGAACCTTCGATTCCCTTGTGGAATATACTCCTCTGGATGTCCCCTGGCCATGGTTAAGTGCCAGCTAATCCTCAGAACCTTTGACTTGACCTAGCCCATTGCTAGTGTCTTCTTAAACCCACCAGGAGTCCCCTTGTGTTCTCGTATTGTCTTGACCCCTTGACCTAAACAAGGGCTACACCTATCGCTACCCAGGCTAGTCATAACAAAAGAACAAGTCTCTTCCCTGACCAGCTACTATTCAGTAGGCCATCACCATTACTCAAAGACCCACCTCAGACCCTCGCTGGGGTGCTCATCATGCTCAGCAACCCTTGATCATCTTTGACTCTGTCGAAGACTCCTCAGATACAGAAGAATCCTCTTCTGATTCCCACCCCTCAGAACTCAACCTTCCCCTTGTATTACCAGAGGAAGGATCCCTTGACCAAGACCTCACACATGACTGCTCCACTTGTGCTTCTATCCCTCGAACTCAGACACCACTGTCCCCCACCCCAGTCCAATGGAACAACCCATTCCCATTCCCCACTAGAATCCCCATGTTCACACCTCCCACCCCCATGTCTTCAAAACCCATGGAACTCCACCTCGGAACCCCCAAACACTTTGATGGTGACTTCGCCAAAGCCAAGCAATGGCTCAACTCTGTTGCTTTCTATCTCTGTGTCAATGTTCCCATTTATGACACAGATACCAATAAGATCACCTTTGCCCTCTCATTCATGACCAAGGGAGCCACCACTTCCTGGGCCTCTAACTTCAGAACCTCCACCATCAAAAGCAGAGTTATCTCCATGGGATCCTGGAATGACTTCATTAAGAAGTTTGAAGCAGGATTCAAACACCATGACTCTGTCAACCACTCTATCTCCTGGTTGGCTACCACCCACATCATTCCTAGAAGGGATGGAACTCTTGTCCCCTCCCTAACAGAGTACAATTTGATGTTTAACAACCACATTGCCATCACCAAAATTACTGATCAGAATATCCTGATCAACTTTTATTCCAATGGACTCCCCAACTCCATCGTCATGAAAATTCTGACTATGGATAAGACCCCTGCTACCCTGGAAGAATGGCAGTGCAAAGCCCTCTCCTTCCATGCCCATCAGATCTGCATTAACGACATCCTCTTCTGCTGCCATAACTCCAAGAAGATGTTCTATCAGAACTTCTCTTCCCAGAAGACAACTCAGAAAGACTCTGACACCATGGACGTAGATGCTGTCAAAGTTCTGAAGCTCACCCCTGAGGAATGAAAGCAGTGTTTTGAGAAGGATCTCTGTCTTTGATGCCGCAAGGCAGAACATCAGGCAAATGCTTGCCCCTCCTTTCCCCCCTCCACCTCAACTCCCCCAAAGAAGAAATCTGCAGTTCAACAGGTAAAGGAGGACATCCCCTCCCTCATCCAGCTAGACGATGATGATGAAGAAGTCATTGGACAAGTATTCTTCAAAAGGGATTTTTAGAACAGGAGCCTCGGTTGACATGAGCCACTCCTTCCCCTTCATCAAGTATCAATGTAGTAGTATTGTTATCTGCTAAGACAATCCAGATCCCCATTCAACTCATTGAACCATCTGCCTTGATGAGAACCATTGACACTTGGGCCCTAGTAGATTCTGGGGCTGATCTCAACTGCCTTAACTGGAGCTTCATGCAAAAACACAAACTCCAGACCACCCGCCTTGATCTCCTGATCCTTGTCCAGAACATGGATTCCTCATACAACAAAGGTGGAGCAATCAAATTCTCCACTACCCTCTGTATCAACATTGAAGGAATTGCAACCTTCGCCACTTTTCACATTATGAATTGTGGATCCCAGAATGTAATCCTTGGAGCCTCCTGGCTTAGGAAAGTCAACCTGATCATCGACTGGTTGGCCCAGACCCTAGAAATCCTCAAGGAGAAAGACAAGTTGTTCCTTCTTTATCAACTGCATAAGAAAGACTCTGAATGAGTCAACAAAGCTTACTCCAGATCCTCCTCACCTCCCCCTCAATCTGTTCTCCAAGCCAAAACTGACGAACACCTTTGGAACTACCTAGACTATAAACTCCCTGATCCCTACGTCCAAAGAGCCAAAGATGCTTTCCACATCAATCATATCATCATATGTGGACATAGATTTATTAAAGCCTCAACCATCACCAAGCTCACTTGTGCTACAGAACTTGCCATGGAAGCTGAGAAAGCCAAACCTAAGACCAAGTTACCCTCAGAATACTCTGCATTTGCCAATGTCTTCTCTAAAGAAGCCATGGACCACATACCCTCCTTGAGACCTTATGACCATGGAATTTGTTATGACTAACCTGGGTAGGGGTAGGCGTAGCCCTTGTTTGGGTCAAGGGGTTGAGATGATATGAGAACACAAGGGGATTTCTTGTGGGTTAAGGAGATGCTAGTGACAGGCTAGGTTGAGTCAAGGGTACTGAGAACTAGCTGGCACTTAACTGTGGCCAGGAGACATCAAGAGGAATGTATTCCACAAGGGAATCAAAGGTACAATGCAAAGTACAAGGAAGTTACAAGGGAGAACAAGTCTAAGGAGTATCTGTGGTATTGAAGGGTTTATACAATTCTTGAGAGGACCGCTTTATGGCAGGTGTTGGAAGTGGAAGAAGTGATGACAAAGCTAGTGAGGAATAAAGGCGATTGGTCAGAGATAAGAATGAGTCATCGCACTTTAGGGTAGACATGGGAATAGAGTGAGTCATCACAGAAGAAAAGAAAAGACAGTCCAAGGCAAGGGTCAAACCAGCACGTAGTGGTACAAGAGATGGGTGAAATCGTAACATTACCCCCTTAGTAAGTCTGAAACTCCAGTGAAGACCATCCTATAGGTCAAAGGAATGGTGAACAGGGGAACCAGTCATGTTTGCCTTACCGGTGGAGTCATATGGGCTATCATAGCCTTCAGGAAATGACTGAGGGGATGGGGTATGGATCCTCATTCAAGGAGGGGGTATGGGATGAGGTGGATGTCCTTCAGAGGAAATCTGGGCAGTGGCATGGCGGTAGTTATGTCTAGATCTGGAGGACCTAGAGGATTGCAAGGATGTTGGGGAGGAAGAAGAAAATGAGGGGGGACGAGTTCGATGTACCATCAGGGGACAGCATGCTTGTGTATGGCCTGGTTGGAATCAGCAACAAAGGGGGCATTTGTAGTATGGGCAGTGAACACAGATGTGCCCTAGTTGGTGGCAGTAAAAGCAAGAGTTGTGGTATCAGGGGTGGTTGGATGAAAGGATCATTCGTCCATCAAAGCCAGTCATGTAGGCATCTGACTGCTCCAGAGCAGCAAGTTCTTCCTCATCTAAAGGGGAGGACGAGGCAGATGGTGTGGAGATGGTGGGAGTTGAGCCCAGCTCACAGAGGTACCAATCTAAGTTGGTCAGGAATTCTCCCATCTCTAGCTGGTAGGCTAGGGTTCCCAGGGCATGGCAGAGCTCCCAGTAGACAGTGCAGATAGTTTCAGTGTAGGCAATAGATACCCCACTAAGTTGGTAGGGGGCAAGACAGGCTGCGTTCTGCAGTCATTCAGTCTGTAACAATGCCTGGTAGAGGTGGAATAGGGGGGATTCCATGTCTAGATGGACACTGATAGGAACAGAGAGATGGGAATCGGTAATGAAGTCCTGGATGGCAGTGAGGTAGCTAGGGGTGGGGGCACCAGCGCAGAACTCAAGTCCAGATAGTGGTACAGTGACAGAGGAGATGGGGGTTCTATGAATTGGTGGGAGTGAGGGGGAGTGAGGCAGAGACGGGGTATTGTCCACCAGAGTGGTGGGGTCAGAGATAGAGGAAGCAGTTTCAGTGAAGTTGGAGGGGCAAGGGAATTCAATGGCCATTGCATTTTTGAGTGGGGGTTTTCGAGGGGGATGTGGAAAAGGCAGAGGGATGGAGCTTCTTATATTCTTCCAGAGTGGACTTGGAATCTTTGAAATTCTGTTCTGGGACCCAGGAGTCATCCTCCAGTGGGTATCCTTTCCATTGGATCAGGAACCATCAGGTCATTAGGGTTTCTCTGTGGCATAAGATCTTCTCGACTTTGAATTCTTCTTCTCTGTTGATAAGGTCAGGGGGTGGCATCAGGAACATGGGACTGTAGGTGTCATTGGTCCAATAGGGCAATAAGAGGGAGGCGTGAAATACAGGGTGAATCTTCCATGTTTTGGAGAGGTGGAGTTGGTACATGATCAGGGATAGTACTTTAGTGATGGTAAAGGGTCCTTCATGTTTTGGGGTGAATTTGGGGTTGACAACGGATCATTTCAGGTTTCTGGCTTCTAGCCACACCTTATCTCCTTTATCAAAGGGGGTGAATTTCTGCTTCATGTGGGCAGCGACCATTTGGTGAGCGAGTTCATGGGCAGCAAGAGCTTCATCTTGAGCGGTGATAAGGTTCTTGATTTGGTCATTGACCGCAGGGACATCAGAGGAAGAGAGGACAGAAGGAAGAGCACAGGATTCATATCCCATCATGAGATAGAATGGAGATTTGCCAGTGACAGAGTGGGGGCAGTTATTGTGAGTGAATTCAGCATGAGGAATTAGTTCACTCCAGGATGTGGGGTTGTTTCCACAGAAGATGCAGAGATAGGTTTCAACCTCTTGGTTGACTCATTCGGTTTCCCCACCAGTTTGGGGGTGGTAGGCAGTGAATAAGGATAGGTCATATTTCAGGAGTTTTCTGAGGGCTCAAGTGAAGGTGGAGGCAAACTGTGGTCTGCGATTGGAGATGATTTTGTTGTAAAGGCCAAATTGGGAGTAAACTTTGAGGAAAAAGAAAGACACAATATCTTCTGCTGTGCATGTTTTCTTGGTGGGGCAGAGAATTACCCCCTTAGTAAGGCCATGGTCTACCACAACCAGCAAAGAATCAAAGCCTGAGGATGTGGGCAGATTGGTGATGAGGTCACAAGAGACCTGCTGAAAAGGATGTGAGGTGGAGGAGGAGATTGGGTGGAGCAGCAGGATGGTAGGGTGCATGTTTGCCTTCAGCTGTTAGCAGGAAGCACAGCCCTCAATGTATTTCTGGACAAAGGTGGCAAGGCCAGCCCACCAAAACTCCAAGGCTACAAGTTGGTGGGTTTTCAAGTATCTGGGGTGACCAGCAGTTTTGTGGTCATGGCAACACTTGAGGATGGAACGCTGGAATGCAGCATTGGCAGGAACATAGACATGCCCCTGGTAGGTGAGGACACCATCAACTGATTGGAAGTCAGCAAGGCATTTGTGGACGGAGGGAGGGAGGTAAGTATCCATGAGGTTTTGGAGGGCATCGATGACAAGGGGGTTGGAGATGGAGGATGAAGAGATCTTGTTGTGGAGGGTGGTGTCAATGATGTTGATAAAGAGCGACTCAAGAAGCAGGGTGGTGGAGGAATTATCTCTGGAGGGGGGAAGGAGATCATGGTGGCAGGAGAGAGCATCAGGGACAGCAAGGAGTTTGCTGGGGACATGGATGAGTTTTAGATTGAAGTCTATGAGGTTGAGGAGCCAACGGGCTTGTTGGTGGTTCAAGTGTTGGGGCTGTCAGAAATAGGTGAGGTTTTTATGGTCAGTGAATACCTGAATTGGGGTGGCGGAACTCTGGAGGTAGTGATGCCAGGATTTCAGGGCGTGAATAACTGTGAGAAGTTCGCAATCATAGATATCATAGTTTCATTCAGCAGGTGAGAACAACTGGAACAAGTAGGAACAGGGGTGCCAATCTCCATTGGCATCAGTTTGAAGAAGAACCCCTCCAGAGGTGAAGGCTGAGGCGTCCATAGCAATAGCAAAGGGTCAAGCAAGGTCAGGGAACTGGAGGACAGGTTTAGACAGGAAAAGGTCCTTCAGGGTAAGGAATGCCTTTTGGCAAGCAGGGGACCAGTTCCACAGGGAGGTTTTCTATGTGAAGTTGACGAGGGGGCGTACTACTGTGGAGTAGTTGGGGATAAAGCACTGATAGAAGTTGGTGAATCCTAGGAATGACTGTACTTCTTTCAGGGAAGATGGTTCAGGCCATTTAGTGATGCCATCGAGTTTTACAGGGTCCATGGTGATATGACTGGATTCAACAATTATTCCGAGGTATTCCACCTTAGAGGCAGTGAAGGTGCATTTTTCAAGTTTTAAGTGGAGGTTGAGTTTCTTCATGTGTTGCAAGACATGCTTGGTCCATTCAATGTGGGTGGCTTCATCAGGAGAGAAGATGAGGAGGTCATCCATGTAAATGACTAGCCACCCTTCAGCAATCATATCCCTGAAGGAGTCATTCATGAACCTTTGGAAGGTGGCAGGGGAGTTGGTAAGGCCGAAGAACATGACCATGGGTTCAAAGAGGCCCTTGTGGGTGATGAAGGTGGCCTTCCACTAATGTCCATCTTTGATTTGGATGTTGTTGTATTCCCACCAAATGTTGAACTTAGTGAAGACCTTAGCTCCTTTGAGCTTGTTGATGAGATCAGAGATCAAAGGAAGGGGGTAGGCATCTCAAACAGTGTGTTCATTCAGGTATCAGTAGTCTTGGCAGGGGCGAAGTTTGAAACAACCCTTGAGCTCTTGTTCTTAGGCTATTCACTAGACCTCCTAGACCATGGGGGGACTGAGTTGGTGTGCTAAGCTCGAGGGGAAAAACCCAGGAGAACCAGACTAGGTTTCCTGGCTTGCATTCAGGCTTTATATACTATTCTACATGTTTGTAACTATTG